>CM053033.1:187653490-187758490 GCA_028564925.1 Lithobates sylvaticus | reverse complement strand
GCCTATTAGAGCACACCGCTCTAATCAGGTCCCCTATTAGAGCTTACAGCTCTAACACCCCCCCGCTGTAATTCAGATGCCCGGCGCCCGACAAGGGGCCGGACACCTGAATAGGGGGCGGCAGCGGTGACAATAGATAGATTAATGCAATGCATGAATCTATCTATTGGTGATAGAGCGGTGCAGGAGAGGGGTGGCGGCACTCCTGCGCCCTCTATGCACGCACCGCCACTGATTAAACCTTAACCTTAAAGATTCTACAGAAGTCTTGTTTGTCCAACTACATTGCTAGCTTGTGATTCAGACGTAGTGGATTCCGGTGATGGCTTGAACTGAACATTCTCTCCCTCATATTCACTAGAAAATCATCCTCAAATCCCTCCTCCTCATCACCTAGTTTAAATTTTCTTCCAACATTTTGGCCATCTTCAATCCCCAAAAAGCTGCACCCCTCCCATTTAAGTGCAATCCTTCACTACTATAAAGATGGTAACTGCCTGAAAATTCAGCCCAGTTCGCCATGAAGCCAAACCCCTCCCCCCTGCACCAGTTCGTCAACCACTTGTTAAGTACCCTAAACTCCTGTTGCCTCTCTGGCGTGGCTCAAGGTACCGGCAATATTTCTGAAAATATTGCATTGGGGGACCTTTTCTTTAATATAGCCCCTAAGTCTCTGAAATCATTTTGTAGGGCGCTCCATCTTTCTCTAACTTTGTCATTGATACCGATCTATACCATGACAGCTGGGTCCTCTCCAGCGCCATCCAACAATCTGTCCATGCAATCTGCAATATTCTGAACACGAGCGCCCAATAAACAACATACTGTTTGGTGATAACGGTCTTTGTGACAGATTGCCCTCTGTATCTTTCCAATAACTGACTCACCTACCACCAGTATGGGCCTATCCTTTCTTGTAACCTTGCCCCCATCTTCGTCACATGCTGGTGGAGACTCGGTGTAAACGTCGCATGCTGGTGATGTCTCGTGTGAACGTCACATCACCTTTCTCCTTGACATTTTGGCCAAAAAAATTTTTTTCAGCCATTTTACCTGTTTTGGCTTCCTTTTACCAAGAAAGGACCAGAGGGATGAAAAGTGACTGGATTTCCTTTTTTAAAACCCAAGGAACTGCCATTTCCTGAAACCGAAAGTGACCTCCTCAAAACCAAAAATGGCCCTTAAACACCTTTCTACTTGACATTTTGGCCTTTAAATCCTTCTGGCATCCATTTTAGGGACTTTTGATCTTGTTTTGACACATTTTCTGCCTAACTGAGCCATTGGCCAAAATTTGAACATTTCAGGGGAAAGTATGCATGGGGCAATTTTGATGGTGGCAGTATGATGGGGCAGTTTTGATGATGGCAGTTTGATGTGGCAATTTTGATGGTGGCAGTATGATGGGGCAATATGATTGTGCAGTTTTGATGGGGGCAATATGGGGCATCTCCTGCAGAAGGTAATTACTTTTTTAAAAGATGCTAATTGTAAATGATATCCCGTGTGTGTGTGTGTACAAACTTACAATTAGCATCTTTTTAAAAGCAATTACCTTTTTATATTTCTAGATTCCTGGAGGGGGAGGAGAGGTTTCCATAGCTAAGGGATGGCAACTTCCTCTGACACTGCTGTTGCTATGGAAACCCCAACCTATTACACTGCTCTGAGCATGTGCAAGATCTGGAGGTCTAAATTTGTATAGACAGGGAGCCCTCACATAACTCTTTATGCATATCACTCTGTATTCTTACATTTTTTTGCTGTTTACTGTCGTCAGCAGTATTTGTACTCCTGGATCCACCATGGCCCTACACAGCTTGATTTTTCTCACGCTCAGCCCATGGGATTTACAGGATGAAACATTTAGTGCGGTTTCTTTACCTGTCCTTTATCTGAATTACCAGGCTAACCCCACCCCCCCCTTACGGCAGTAACTAGGTTCATATTTATGACTGATACATGTTGAATGCGTTTCTGTTAGGCTGCTTTCACACTGGGGCGGTTTGCAGGCGCTATTGCGCTAAAAATAGCGCCTGCAAACCGACCCGAAACAGCTGTTGCTGTGTCTCCAGTGTGAAAGCCCTGAGGGCTTTCTCACTGGAGTGGTGCGCTAGCAGGGCGGTAAAAAAAGTCCTGCTAGCTGCATCTTTGGAGCGGTGAAGGAGCGGTGCGTTCACCGCTCCTACCCATTGAAATCAATGGGAGACCGCAGGGATACCGCCGGCAAAGCGACGCTGCAGCGGCGCTTTGCGGAGGTTTTTAACCCTTTTTCGGCCGCTAGCGGGGGTTAAAACCACCCCACTATCGGCCGCATACCGCGGGTAAAACGATGGTAAAGCAGCGCTAAATATAGCGCTGCTTTACCATCGCCGCCCCGCACCGCCCCAGTGTGAAGCCGGCCTTAAGGAGTCAGCTTAGTACGCAATATTAGGGTCGATTACCTTTTATTCTGTTATTGAAACATTGTTTCTTATGATCTAATTTCTCACTGATGTGTGCAGATATAGAGATTCAGCCCTGTCCCCAAAGGCAAAGTAACGTACCGGTACTACTACGTTACTGCTGCGAGCTCTGTGACCGTGCTCGCGGACTCGTTCGCCGCGGGGATACCCGAGATCATGTCACAGAGCTCAAGAACAGGGAGATGCTGATGTAAACAGCATCACCCAATTCTGCCTAATGACAGCACACTAATCTTTTGCTCCCTGTCATCGGGAGCAGCGATCAGTGTGGTGTCACACACAGCCACGCCCCCAGACAGTTAGAAACACGCCCCTAAGAACAAATAACCCCCTCCCCTGCCAGTGACATTTTTGCAGTAATCAATGCAATTTTATAGCATCGATTGCTGTATTAATGCCAATGGTCCTAAAAATGTGTCAAAATTGTCCGATGTGTCCGCCGTAATGTCGCAGTCGCGATAAAAAAAATATAAAAACGCTGATCGCCGCCATTACTAGTAAAAAAAAAAATAAATAAAAAAAAATGCCATAAAAACTAATTTTGTAAACGCTATAACTTTTACGCAAACCAAATAAAAAACACTTACTGCGATTTTTTTTTTTTTTTTACCAAAAATATGTAGAAGAATACGCATCGGCCTAAAATGAGGAAAAAAAAAAAAAAAAATGTTTTTATATATTTTTGGGGGATATTTATTATAGGAAAAAGTAATGCGTTTTTTTCAAAATTTTGTTTGGGAGCCACGTCGCACGACCACGAAATTATCAGTTAAAGTGACGCAGTGCCAAATCGCAAAAAACGCTCTGGTCAGGAAGGGGGTAAATCCTTCCGGGGCTGAAGTGGCTTCACTGCCCATTTCCTACTGCGCATGCGCAAGTCGCGCAGCGCTTTGTGAATGGCCCGGTAGTTTTCTGGGACACATGTTCCAGAAGACAACGGGGCAGCTTGCCGAAGAGGAGGAAGTGCCGCGGAATAGGAAGAGGCAGATTAGGAAGACTGCCTAGCAACAGCTGAGAATGTTAATGGAATTTTTTATTTTAGGGTGGACCTCCGCTTTAACTAAAAAATTAAGGGGGGGAATCCATTTGCTTTGATTTGCACAGGCCAAGCACAAAAATCACTTTTATTGGTTATAACAATGCACCTCTCAGCCATAGGTGCATGCACTGTTATTTATTTAGATTTTTTTCTCCCTCAAAGCAGAAGTGTAATTCCCCGTACACCCGATCGGATGGTTGGCCAACAAAACCGTGGACTTTTGTGCGAAGGGTGTTGGCTCAAACTTGTCTTGCATACACATGGTCACACAAATGTTGACCAACAATTACGAACGTAGTGACGCACTACGTGTTTTTTCAGCTCTTTAGCGCCACCCTTTGTGCTCCTTCTGCTAATTTCGTGTTAGAAATTTGGCGAGTGTTGATTTGCCCTTTTCTTTTCGCATTTTTCATTTAGCGCTTTTCAGTTCGTTTCTGAACGGCTGTTCGTCAACCAAACATGTTGCAGAATCGGAGGCGATAACACGTTATTTATTATTGGCCATGGCGTTATTGCTTTGACATTTTTGGGGTTTAATAATGATTTCATTTGGTATATTTTTGGATGCAAAGAATGCACTTTTTGGTTAAAGTGACACTAAAAAGGTAATTTTTTTTAAAATAACAAACATGTCATACTTACCTCCACTGTGCAGCTGGTTTTGCACACAGGGGCCCCAATCCTGCTCTTCTGGGGTCCCTCAGTAGCTGTCTCGGCTCCTCCCCACATCAAATAACCGCCTGGGAGAAAATCTCTCCCGGGGAGGGGGGTTACATTGCGGGCGCGCTCTTGAGTCCAGCATTCGTGTCCACAGGACGCAGATTGCAGGACTCGGCACTGCCCCCCGGAGGCCACGTCATTGGATTTGATTGACAGCGGTGGGAGCCAATGGCTGCGCTGCTATCAATCTAGCCAATCAACAGCCGAGAACCCCCTAATAGAGAGAAGGTTCGTCCCCATGGGACAAGTTTGAGGGCTCAGGTAAGTAAAACAGGGGCAGCTGGGGGCCGGTCACTGACAGGTCTTTTTTCACTTTAATGCATAGGATGCATTAAGGTGAAAAAAACACACACTTACCTTCACAACCCCTTTAAGTTCTATTGGCAGATAGCATGTCAAATTTTTTGTAAAAAAAAAATATTGTGAAGAATACTTGGCTATGTGTTTTACTTAATTTTACATTGCATTTTATAAAATGTAACAAGGGACACAAACATAGTTGTATCTTTGATCTTAAAAACTAGGGGGATAATGGTGTTGTAGCAACTTGCCCGAAAAAAATTAATAAAAAGCATTATCTCTGAAATGGGGGGATGGACGTGCAGACGTAGGACGTAGGCACGGAGGGAGGGGTCAGCCCGCAGGTGGAGGATTGAGACGCGATGTGGAGGAGCGTGCAGGATCGGCACGGAGCGTGAGAGGCGCCAGGAGAAAGGGCGAGTGCGCCGGACGGGAAGACCGAGACCGATACAGCCCCGCACGCCGGCTTATACATCCAAGCCGGGGAGACCCGGCCGAACAGCCAAACCTTCGGCGTCCCAGCACGGTGCAATATCCTGAGGCGGACATCTACGGCGTTCCTCCAGCGCTCTCCCGGGCCCTTCCCCCTCCTCTCCCGTCACCCCTCCGGCTCCAGTACTAGCTCTAACTAACCTGTCCGGCAGAAACAAGGTGAGCCCATATCCCAACATTAGCGGAAAAACCCAGGTGGACGTGAAGATATTGTGTGAGTATACTACAGGCACTCTGGTCGGAAGCCTCACTGTACAACTGGAGGTAAGCCAAGGCTGATTATAATATCATTTTTAAGGAAGAAGACAAAGGGTGGGCAATGCCTGGAAAAACTCAGCAAAAGGTCCAGTAAAGTACTTTTATTCTT
The DNA here is from genome assembly GCA_028564925.1 of Lithobates sylvaticus. Lineage (NCBI taxonomy): Eukaryota > Metazoa > Chordata > Amphibia > Anura > Ranidae > Lithobates > Lithobates sylvaticus. The sequence goes on along the minus strand of CM053033.1, from coordinate 187,753,107 downwards.
CCGGTTGGCTGTTAAGGGGGATTAAAAAAAAAAAAAAAAAAAAAAATAAAAAAAAACCCCTCTTACAAAATAGCACTAGGGGAGTACACCTGCAGGCTCACACAGTGTAGTATTCCCTACGGTCAAAGTGCCCTGCGCTGGATTCCTTCTGGACTTTGGTTTTGTTGTTTTCTTTTGTGTGATTTTTCTGTTTTTTGGCTTGCTGTTTTTGCTTACAAGAGTGGGAATAAACCATCCCCCCCCCCCTCCTCCTGTTGATCCTTCGAGAGTCAGGACTGCACTCTAAGGGAAGAAGATAAAGCTCGGTATACTCCTTGTCGGTTGATAGGGAAAGGGAAGGAGAAAGGAAAAAAAAAGAGGGGAAAAAATAACCCCTCTCCCATAAGATCCCTATGGGTTTATACTGGCATGTACACACAATGTAACACTCTCTAAAGGTCAATAAGTGCACTGCGTGGGATATCTCCTGGACTTGGGTTTATTTATTCTTTCTTTTGGCGTCTGTTCTGGCCCTGTTTAGAGACGTGAGAATAGACCCCCCCCCCCCTATTTTTCTGCCCCCCAAAACCGTTTTGAGAACTATCTGCAAATAGTGAGGGGGTAAGGGGAGTATAAAAGTAAGCAGGCTATGGGACATATATGCCCTAGAAGCGATAACACCGCTTAAAGATCGGGAAAAGGCCATAGTCTGTCAGGAACAGGAGAAAGAGTGGGAGAGGGAAAGAGAGGAGGAAGAAGGAGGGGAGAAGGACTTTGTGATTTTTCTCTTTTTTTTTTTTTTTTCCCCCTTCAGCATATTTTTCTACCTCTCTGGTCTTTCTTTCTTTTTTCTTGGTTACCCTCCACTCGAAGAGGAGTATACGGGACTACGGTTATATTAGATCCTCACCACAGGAAACAGCATACGGGATACAGGCATTTAAAATTTGGAATCAAAGTGGACACAAGTAGAGTTTCAATTTCCCCACCACTTCATACCCTGATAGAGCCCGAGGGAGTAAGCTCATCAGGAGAACCGGGCTATTATCCTTAGCCCTTTGTAAGGTCATCTCTCCGAGACACAAATTTTTAACCTGGTCATCCCTTCCCTCCCCCCTAGGAACATCAGTATCCTAAGGCTTCTCCCCACGCATTCCCACATTGGTCGCTGACCGCAATAGAACATTTTAACTATACCAGGGATATAATAAAATCAAGTACACCCTAGGGGTAGTGGAAAAGTGTTGTATAGAAGAGGAGCTTGGGCTGAGGAGGAGAACAAGAGGGGTGAAGTGAGAAATCATGAGTAAAACCACAACCAAAGCGCCCAAAAAAGGGGCTCCTAAAACACCGAAAGAAGATACGAGTACCATTCAACAATATTTAAAACAAGGAGGAATCCCAAAAACTCCAGAGACCAACCATCTGCCCAAGGCCACTATGGAGAAAAATAAAGGGTCCTCTAGAAAAATGGAAGGGGCTCATGATCAATCTAGAGACGATTACATAAACGAGAGTGAAGTGGAGACTAGTAGAGTAGATGACCACGATCGGGGCGAACAACTCCCAACAAAAAGGGAAATGGAGGCAATGTTATTAAAAGTGGAAAACGTGATAAAAATGGAAATAAATACTTTGAGAGAGGATTTGGGCCACTTATTGACCAGAGTCGAGGTGGTAGAGGAGAGAGTGGAGGAAATGGCCAAGGAAATCAGTAACATAAGGATTTCACTCAAGAGGAGCCAACTGAACCAGAGAGAAATGTTACAGAAAATAGAAGATCAGGAGAACAGAGACAGAAGACAAAATGTCCGCCTCAGGGCGATTCCAGAACATAAAGGGGAGGACCTAGAAAAAATAGTCAGAGCACTTTTCTGCCCCATAATAGGACTAGAAGAGGGGCAATTCCCGGCGATTGAAAGAGCTCATCGCATAGGAATGATGGACCGATTAGAGCACGGAAGAGCAAGGGATGTAATAGTTAGGTTCCGGAATTTCAGGGACAAAGAAAATATCTGGCAGAAGGCACGAGGTAACCCCCCTTTACAGTACGAGGGCACTGAGATACAGCTCTACGCGGATCTCTCGGCACGAACGCTGGAAAGAAGACGGCATCAGAGACCGCTGTTGGAAGCGTTGCGCAAAGAAAACATAAAATATAGATGGGGGTTTCCATCGTGCCTCATCGGTATAAAAGAAGGAAGATCAGCCAGACTTAGGGTGCCAGAGGAGCTGCAGGACTTTTGTAACAACCTTGATATTCCTATTCCCGCTCTTCCTGGATGGACAGAGAGTTGGGAGAGCGACTTTGGGGTGGGTCGGGGGTGGCGGGCGGGGCACGGGGGGAGCTAAACTTAGAAAATAGATGAGATTTCAATCAATATCCACCTGGCCCACTTTATCCCGAGCCCAACTGGGAAAAAGAAAGTGGGAGGGGGCGGGGAAAGAACCCCACCTTACCTTTACTATTCCGAGGGACTCTAAGAAATGGGTCTCCAACGGAATAGAGACCCGAGAGGGGGTCGGGGAGGGGGAGGGGGGGGAGGAGGAGGGAGGGAGGTGGGGAGGGGGTGGGGGGAGGGGGACGGGGGGAAGTAGGGAGGGAAGGGGTTCGGGGAGGGAGACTCTCATCGCTGCCCTATATGTCGGTAACTTCAGTATTAATTGAATAATGACTCCCGATTTGAAATTTCTAACTTATAACGTTAAAGGATTGAATTCTCCTAGCAAACGGCATATAATTCTCGAAGAGATAGGGAGATATGGGGCCAATGTGGTTTTCCTTCAAGAAACACATCTTGCTCACAATACAAATGTGAAACTGTTTTCAAGAACATACCCTACCTGGTTTTATGCCGACACTTCTTCAAGTAGATCAAGAGGGGTGGCTATTGGTTTTTCAGGAGATATACATTTCAAGCTGGAAGACAGACAGGTAGACCCAGAAGGGAGGTATCTGTTCTTGAGGGCAACTCTATTCGGAACAACTTATACGTTGGCTAATGTTTATGCGCCAAATAGTTGCCCCATCAAGTTTATGAAGGGGATACTACGGAAGCTGGGGGCTTTCAGAAAGGGATATGCAATTCTTATGGGTGATTTCAGCTTTATTTTAGATCCCAGTTTGGATAGTACGTCCGGTGGCCAGGGGACAAGAAACGAACAGTTATCCTCGATAAAAAAAGAATTATATAACAAACAATTGATGGACGTGTGGAGGATCCAGCATCCCCAAACAAGGGACTATACGTTTTTCTCCCCTGTCCACGGGACGTACACCAGACTGGATTATATATTTGTAGAACACGGAATCTTAGATAGGGTATTACAAACAAAAATAGAGACAATTACGCTTTCCGACCACGCCCCTGCCTCCGTGACCCTTGCAGTCCCTGAATATAAACCCCCATCATGTGGGTGGAAACTAAACGAGGAGTTACTGCGAGACGGGGAAGTGGTGGAGTGCGTAAAAAGAGAATTGGAAGGTTTCTTTACTAACAACGATAACGGGGAAGTGAATGGAGCTACTCTATGGGAAGCACACAAAGCATTTATTAGAGGGATATTGATAGGGAAAGCCGCGTGGTCCGAAAAAGAGAGGAGGAAATTGCAGGAATTGTCGAAGGACTTATATAATTTGGAACAAAAACATAAGGCAGCCTCGGCCCATAACCAGGAACTATTCAAAGACCTGATAGCAAAGAGGGAAGAACTTAAAGACTGTACCGAACACGAGGCAAAGCAGACCTATAACAGGACAATAAAAGAACGGTACATCTGGGGGAATAAATCCAGCAAACACTTGGCGAGAATAGTCCAAAAACAAAACTATATAGAAAAAATCCAAGCCAAAAACGGGGAGTTTAAATATGTCTCCCAGGACATTGCTTCATCCTTTAGGGAGTATTATAAGGAGTTGTATTCCGTAGATCATAAGGAGGCGAAAAAGGGGGACCAACTAGAAAAAAATAAAAAAATTTCAGACTTTCTTAGCAGAGCTGGGCTGGGATCTCTGGGTCAGGAGGAGAGAGAGGCACTGGAACAGCCAATTTCGGAGGCGGAAATATTGCGGGCCCTGAAGAACTCCTCCATAGGGAAAAGCCCGGGCCCAGATGGCTTCTCCATCTTTTACTATAAAACCTTTAAGGAGATCCTGATCCCTAGACTACAATACATGAATGGGCTGGGAACAGAATACGCCATGGGAGAAGCCGCTCTGCTAGCAACTATAACGGTACTCCCTAAAGAGGGGAAGGATGGATCTAAGTGTTCTAATTACAGGCCTATCTCTCTGCTGAACGCAGACACTAAGTTGTACGCAAAGATCTTGGCTGAGAGAGTGAAAGGGCATCTTGAGGCATTGATCCATCCGGATCAAGTAGGCTTTGTCCCAGGGAGGGACAATGGAGTTCGGACTCTATTGGCCCTCCAGAGGATGAGGGACCTACGGACCCCCAGTCTACTCTTGTCAATAGATGCAGAAAAAGCATTTGACAGAGTGGACTGGGGGTTCATGTTTAGTACCTTAGAGTTCATGGGGTTTGGCACGAGATTCCTTAGTCGTATCAAAGCCCTATATGGGCGCCCAAAGGCAAATATCAAAGTAAATGGAGTCCTCTCAGCACCTTTTGAAATGAGGAACGGGACGAGGCAGGGCTGTCCCCTGTCCCCTCTGCTTTTCGTCCTGACCCTAGAGCCTTTATTGTCATCAATAAGAAAAAACCCAGACATAGAGGGATGCAAAGAGGATGGAGAGCCCCATAAGTTGGCTGCTTTCGCAGACGACATTTTGTTTTATGTAAGTAACCCACGGAAGACGATGCCCATTCTCTTGGAGACCCTTAAATTATATGGAGCCCTCTCAAATTTTCGTGTTAATCAAGCAAAATCTCATATACTAAACATCAATGTAAATAAAAACGAGCAGAAGATTCTAAAGAAAGAATATAAATTTGAGTGGAAGAAGCAAATAAAATACCTTGGTATAGACCTAGCCAACTCAACTGAAAAACTCTATAGAATTAATTACCTCCCCTTGTTAGATGAAGTGAAAAAAAAATTCAATGAATATATTAGCAGGCCTTTGTCCTGGATTGGACGAATAAATACAGTAAAAATGATGATACTCCCTGTAATAACGTACAAGCTCCAGATGCTCCCTCTCCCCTTACCTCTCCAATACTTGAGGAAGCTCAACTCAATACTGATGAACTTTGTGTGGAAAAATAAGAAACACCGCACGTCTTTAAAAATTCTGAAACAGGGTAAGAATCAGGGGGGACTGGCGGTCCCCGACATAATTAGTTATTATCACGCAATTGCACTAATTAGGAATCCAGAGTGGGGGAGAATAAACTCAAATAAAAGATGGGTTCACTTGGAAAGGACACTGAGTAAGGTTCACTTGGGAAGGATTATCTGGAACCCCCCAGAGTTTAGAGCACTAGATGACCACACACATACCATCACACGTCACACGTTTAAAATATGGGACAAAGTTCACAAGCAGCTGAACGGTAATTATAATTCACCTTTATTAGCACTTAAGGAGAATGATTATTTCCCCCCTGGGAAAAAAGAAATAGGAGGGAATTGGATAATTAAAGAGGAAACACAATTAGGGGATGTAATATTTGCGGGTCAACCATTGGCACTAAATGAACTAAAAAAAAAAAGTAGACATATTTAAAATCAATGAGTGGCGGTACCTCCAGATATGCCAGTTCGTGAAAAAACTCCCACAACCAATTAGGTCACGTGGAGACTTGACGAAGATAGAGCAAATATGCACAGCAGAAAACACCAAAAAGTCTATATCAAAGATTTACAAGTTGTTGATAGAGGCGGATAGGCCGGAGGTCCCCCCTTTCATTGAAAAATGGGAGAGAGACTTAGGGGCACAGATTAACACGGGGATGGTCAAAAAAATATTGAAGCTTACACACAGCTCGTCAGTAGATATGCGAACAGCTGAAATGAATTACAAATGTCTAGTTAGGTGGTACACGACCCCCGACATAACAAACAAATTTCAGGAGGGGAGGTCCCCCAACTGTTGGAGAGGATGCAATGTGAGAGGAAATATGGGACATCTATGGTGGGAATGTCAGAAAATACAAAAATACTGGGAGGAGGTCATGAAGTATATCAAAGAAATCACCCAAATAGAAGTAAAAAAAAATCCATGGGAGGTTCTGATGCATGCAACAGAAGAGGGAGTGAGGCAATATAGGAGCACATTGGTCCCACATCTGCTGAACGCCGCAAAAAAACTAATCCCAAGGAAGTGGCAAGAACAGGAAAGCCCCTCTATAGGGGAATGGACAGTTGAAGTTGAGGCGATTTATAGGCTGGAACGCTTGAAAGAGAATCTCGACGAGGATACCCAGCCAAAGGGGAAATGGGAATGCTGGGAATGCTGGGAAAAATTCAAAAGAACGTGGAGTTATGCGGAGTTGCTACAGACATAGGGAGATACAAAAAAAAAAAAAAAAAAACGTATCAATAAATAGGAAGGGCAGCGATGAGAGGCGGGGGAAGTAGGGGGGGGGAGGGAGAAAAAAAAATGCTTAATAGCTAAAAAAATAAAAAAGCATTATAATATTATTCTTGGATATCACTAGAAAAAAAAAAAAAAAAAAAAAGCCTTTGAAACTTCATCAAATCAGTATCACCAGCAAAGCAGGTTCATTATTATCCCATTAAAGAAGAAGAGAATTGTGTGCTACATTTGGAGATTTCATAATCTGCCATGTCACGAATGTTAATTCTCCATTATGAACGCTAGTTTACAAGACCGGCCGCTTCTGAGCATGCGTGTTTGTACTTTGGACTTTTGTCTGATGGACTTGTGCACACACAATCAGACAATCCGACAAACATTTGCTGGTGGAAAATTTGAGAACCTGCTAGCCAACATTTGTTGGCGGAAAGTCCGACAACAATTGTCCGATAGAGCATACACACGGTCGGACAACAAGCTCACATACATTTCCTATCGGAAAATCCGATCGTGTGTACGCGCCATAAGACTGAAAGGCCCATACAAAGGCTGCCCTGTCACTTGCCTAAGCTCAGGGCTTATAACGAACTTACAGTCAGACTTCTGAATGAAAGTATAAAATGGATAATCAATAAAACCTTTAGCTTTCTTTAATATAATTCAAACAGAACCTTTAAATAACTTGATTATATGCATTCAAACACAGACCTGAGGTCTTACAGCCCAGCAAGGAGAGAATACAATAAATAAAAGTAAGACTGCACTATAACAACTCAAGAGTAGAGATTCAGCATAATATAGGATTCCCACAGGTGATTGGTTATTTTTAAAGCAGACGCAGCCCAATCCCCAGTATGCCAGAATTACAGGCTTCTGCAGATGTGATGTCACCCTGCGCTGGCCAATGAAGATTCCTGAAACCTGGCACAAAAAAAAAAAAAAGGAAGGATGCAGGCGGTGATGAGATACAGGGCAGTTGGAGGAAAGACGAGAATAAACTACCTGTACCTCTGCTTTAAATTAACTGCATCACTGCAGGCCAAAGTTACAGGCCATGGTTCCAAATGATGCAAGCTTTAAAGCTAGTGTGTATGCTAAAGTTTTCTAACCAGGACATAAAACTGTTCAAAGTTATTTTTTTATTTGAAATATTGTATATTTCCACAAAATATAAAAACGCGTTAAAAAAATAAAAAGGGTAAGACCTTCCTTTTGTTTTCAGTGTACAGTCAAAAAGCAAAAATAGCTTTGTAGAGATATGTACCTCCCAATCACATGGTCAGGTTTTGCATGGTAGCAATAGCTAAAATAAAAAAAATAAACTAAAAAATAAAAAATGCAGAGCAATTCTCTACAGGGAGCTTTGCTCATGGGAGTTACACGGTGAAACCCAGTCCTTTAATACATGGAGCCTTGTCTAGGATTACCAGATGATGGACGACGTTGACGGTTGCTTCCTTAAAAGTTGCTGCAGATTCATAAATATGGCAACCCATGGGTGTCTTTTTTTTTTTTTTTTTTTTTAAACACACAGTTAGCAAGTTAGATTTCAACTCAAAAGCATTGCTCTGGACACGATCAAGTTTATCTTACTTTTAAAACTTGGCAAAAGTAAAAAATAATTAAAATCCAATGATGAGGTGTTGGGGGGGGGGGGGGGGTCAAGGGGCAAAGTTTCTTCCTTATTAAAATGCTTAAAAAAAAAAAAAAAAAAAAAAAAAAGTTTCTATCCATCGTCATATACCACAGTCAAGGTCCATCCGAGGCACTTGTTTTCCGTAGACCAACACTTATTTACAGCTCAAAATACTTCACCCAAGTTAGTCTTTTCCTATACATCCTTTTCAAAACTCAAAATTACAAAGCTGTCTCAGTCATTTTTCCACGTTTCCCGGTCAGTGTTGGCTTCCTCGCGGGTGAAAAGTGAAAACTTCTTCTCAAGCTGAGAACGGAGGTAGCTGTAATCTTGAACATCCAGTCGATGAACACAGGAGACGTACAGAGTGAGGGCAGAGGCCAGGAAAAGGCGATCCGGAGGAAGGGAGGGTACCACCCACAGGATTACAAGTAATTCCAAAAAGACAGGGTGCCTGAGGTGGGCATAGAGGCGAGCAGCACGAGGCGACTTATGAGACAAGGGGTCACCCATTCCAAAGCAGTGGTAATACACCTGTGAGAAAGTAAATTGAACAGAATGGAGTTTAAAATACTTCAGCTCATTGCCTGCGTTCTAAGTTGCTGGGAACCTTAGGAATACCAGAAGTGACGATTTAAAGTATTGAATGCTTATCCCACTTGTAGCTTCTGCCATTTAAACAGAAAGTGTAAAACTGGTGCAGCTGATAATAGTTATACATTATGCAAGACTAGCTATTCTTGCAAATATTACTGTTGCCCAATTTGGTCAATTACAGCCAAATGGTAGCAACACTGCACCTAAATTGGCTCTGTGTAACCTATACAGACACCCCTGGCTGACAAATCTTGCTGTGGCTGACAAAACTGCTGCTGTGTTTTTTATACCCAGACAATTGCTTTTGTTCTCCAAAAAGGCAGGAAAATGCAATAAAAACTAAAATTTGAGTCAGTTTGAAAGCTGCAGGGCTTCTGAATGAACTACAAAGATGCTCATCAGCTCCCTTGCAGTTTGAGAACTACAAGCCGCCTGCCACGGTGGAAGATGGGACTTGTAGTTCATTCAATGATTGCTGCTTAGTGCTGGGCACTTCCGGGTTCCTTTATTGCAGAAGACATTGAGAAACCAATCATGTAAATACATATTGCCAGGATCGCACAGGTGGGTACCAATATTCCTCAATATAGAAAACAAACACTGTTTGGGACTTTTAAATTGGTTCTAAAAAAAAGGTATTGTTTTTACCTTAATGCATTCTATGCATTAAAGAGGAGCTCCAGTCTAAAAAAAATTTTTAAAAAAAGGTTGACGGCTACAAATACTGTAGCCACTGACTTAATACAAAGAAAAACGAAGTTACTTACGGTAACGTTCTTTCCGGGAGTCTTTCAGGACAGCCACCTGAGAGACCTTGGCTCCTCCCCTCTGTAGGAAACACCTGCGCCAGCTTGCTATAAATTTCCTCCTCCCCTGCTGCTCCTCAGTTCTTTGAAGAGCACCTCCAGTTTGCTGGGGAGACACAAGAAACATATGATACACATATAATAATTTATATCACATTTCCTGTAAGGAAACCTCATACTTGATATACATTTGGGTGGGTACCGGCTGTCCTGAAAGACTCCCGGAAAGAACGTTACCGTAAGTAACTTCGTTTTTCCCCTATCGTCTTTCAGGACAGCCACCTGAGAGGATAACCGAGCACTTACCCCTAGGGCGGGACCACAGCTTGTAAGACCTTACGTCCAAAGGTCTGATCTTTAGCTGACCATAAGTCCACTCTATAGTGTCTTACAAAAGTGGCAAAGCTGGACCATGTTGCCGCTTTACAAATCTGTTCCGGCGTCGCTCCAGCTCTCTCTGCCTGTGACGCTGCCATTGCCCTTGTGGAGTGTGCCCTGATTCCTTCTGGGATCTGCATACCCCCTATTTTGTAAGCCTGCTCTATGGCTTCCCTTAACCATCTGGCTATTGTACTCCTTGAAGCCTTGTGCCCTTGCCTGGCTCCAGTGTATAAAATAAATAAAGACTCCGTCTTTCTGATTGACTTTGTTGCCTCTAAATAATGCAGGATGCATCTCCTGACATCTAAACTATGAAATTTCACTTCCTTCTCCTGAGAAGGATTCGGACAGAATGATGGTAATACAATTTCTTGACCCCTGTGAAATTTTGAGGCCACTTTAGGTAGAAACCCCGGATCCATTTTGAAGACTATACGATCCGGAAAGATCTGGCAAAATGGGGGTCTGATAGATAGGGCTTCCATCTCACAGACCCTTTTTGCTGTAGTAATTGCTACCAAGAAGATTGCTTTAAGTGTCAGCATCTTCAGGCTGCAATCCTTTAATGGTTCAAAGGGATCTGCTGTCAGAGTTTGTAACACCAATGACAGGTCCCACTTGGGAAAGGCTGTGTTTTGTGGCGGCCTTTGTCTGCTCACGGATCTAAAGAGTCTGATTATCCAGGGGTTTGAGGCTAAACTCCTCTCCTGGTAAACTGACAGTGCTGACACTTGACTCTTTAACGTGCTGAGGCTTAGTCCTTTGTCTACACCACTCTGTAGAAACTCTAGGACTGCTACTGAGCTTTGTGTTTTAAAGTTGTTCTCTGTACACCAACGATTAAAACATTTCCATACCTTCTGGTAGATGTTACGTGTCTCAACCTTCCTGCTTTTCAGCAGTGTGTCTATCAGACGGTTTGAGAACCCTTTGGCTCTTAATAGCTGTTCCTCAGATACCAGGCGGCTAGTTTCCACTTTCCCACCTGTGGACAGTGCACTGGGCCCTGGGTTAGCAGATCCTCTTGGATTGGTAGAAACCAAGGCGGCTCTATGGCTAGTTCTTTGAGCATAGAGAACCACGGTCTCCTGGGCCAGTGAGGTGCTATAAGGATTAATGACGTGTCTTCTGTACGAAATTTCCTTATTACTGCGGGTAGTAGTACTGGTGGGGGAAAAGCATAACATCTGCTGAACGCCCACTTCTGCGCCAATGCGTCTACCCCGAGTGCTCCCTCCTCCCTTTTTAGGGAGAAGAAGGCTAGGACTTTCCTGCTTTCTCTGGAAGCAAATAAGTCCACCTGAGGTATTCCCCATTTTTTGGCAATCTGGTTGAATACCTCTTGTTTTAGCACCCATTCTCCTTCTCTTACTTTCTTCCTGCTGAGAAAGTCTGCCACTCTGTTTAAGTCTCCTTTTAGGTGTACTGCTGAAAAGGAGAGTATGTTTTTCTCTCCCCAACTCAGGATCTCTTCTGCTAGGGCCCACAGAACTCCGCTTCTGGTTCCCCCTTGCTTGCTTATGTAAGCTATTACTGACGAGTTGTCTGATCTGATCTGTACATGATGTCCTTTTAATTCCTTCTGGAAGGACTGGAGTGCGAACCACACCGCTTTCAGTTCCTTCCAGTTGGACGATCTTGTCCGTTCTTCCTTCCCCCAAGCACCTTGTGCTAACTGGGAGTCCAGGTGTGCTCCCCACCCTACACCGCTTGCGTCTGTGGTTAGGATTCGGGAGATAGGTAGGATCCATAGCCGTCCTATGTCTAAATTTTCTGTCTTTCTCCACCACCATAAGGACTTTTTTACCTTTGCTGGTATTGATACCTGCAAATCCAGAGACTCCTGCCTGTGATCCCATATCTTTAATAGGAACATTTGCAGTGGTCGGAAATGCAGGTTTGCCCACTGAACTGCTGGGATTGCAGATGTTAGCAACCCTAGTGTTGACATTATTTTTCTTATAGAACAGGGTATACTGGTCTGTATTGCCTTTATTTCTCTTTGAATCTTTGTTATCTTTTCCTCGGGTAGAAAAACTCTTTGCTGAACCGAGTCTATTACATAACCCAGGTATTTTAACTGTTGCGTGGGTTGTAGACTTGATTTTTCCACATTCACCAACCAACCTAGACTCTCTAGGAATACCCGAGTGTACTCGAGGTTTTCTAATAACCTTTCGGGTGTCCTTGCAAACAGAAGAAGGTCGTCTAAATAGGCAATAATGGATATGCCTTTTAGTCGTAGTGGTGCCAAAGCTTCTGCCAGAACCTTGGTAAAGATTCTTGGCGAAGATGATAGGCCAAAGGGCAGAGCCTGAAACTGAAGATGTACAGTTTCTTTTCCTGTTTCTATTGCTAGCCTTAGAAACTTCTGGTGATTTGGGTGTATGGGTATGTGCAGGTATGCATCCTTTAAATCCAGCGACGCCATATAACAGTCTGGAGGCAACAGGGCCTTCACTGAATATATGGAGTCCATCCTGAACCTTTTGTAGGTTATGGATAGATTTAGTGGTTTGAGGTTGAGGATCGGCCTGACCTTTCCTGAGGGTTTCTGTACTCCAAATATATGGGAGTAGAAGCCCTGACCTCTTTCTGCCCCTGGTACCCTGATGATTACACCCTGTTTCTTGAGGTCCTCTATGGATCTCATTAACCCTCTGGCTTTTTCCTTGTTGTTTGGCAGCTTGGTGATGTACAGTCTGTTTGGGGGGAATTTTGAGAATTCTAGGGAATACCCGTCTCTTATCGTCCTTAAGATGTATTGACTGGAGGATATTTTTTTCCCATTGTGAGATGAAGGCCCCCAGTCTTCCTCCCACTGAGAGGACTTCAGTCCTTATTGCGGGTCTGCTCAGGAGGGCGAAATATTGCTCCTCCTTTGCTATTCCCTCGCTGACCCCAAGGTTTCTTTTGATTAGTTGCCTTGGGTACTGAAAACCGGGACTTGGTGTCCCTCTTTTGCCTCTTTCTATTTTGTGGAGGCTGGGCCCAGGGTGCTTTCCGTTTCAGCGGAAAAGCCTTCTTTTTGTCCGCTGTACGGTCTAACACTTTCTCTAAGCCTGGCCCAAATAACAGGTCTCCCGTAAACGGGATCCCGCATAACTTGGCTTTGGATGCAGCATCCCCTTGCCAAGTCTTTAGCCATAGGGCCCTTCTGGTAGAATTGGCTAGAGCCGAGGATCTGGCTGCCATGCGTACCAGCTCTGCTGATGCATCTGCTATGTATGCAATGCCTTTGAGAAGAGTGGGAAAAGAGGACAAAATCTGCTCCTTCGCAGTACCTTCCTCAATATGTGCCTGTATACGGTTCAGCCAAAACTCTACATTTCTGGCTACCACCGTGACCGCCATGGCTGGCTTTAGGCTTCCCACTGTGGAGTCCCATGACCTCTTTAATAGGGTATCCATTCTTTTGTCCATTGCTTCAGAAAGGACCCCCATATCCTCAAAAGCTAGATCGGTGTGCCTGGAGACTTGTGAGAAGGCAGCGTCTAGTTTTGGGATTTTGTTCCATACTGATGACTCATCATCTGAAAATGGGAACCGTCTCTTTAAGGCTTTAGAGAAGAATGGTTTCCTTTCAGGTTCCTGCCATTCTTTCTTAATTGCCTCTACTAAGACGTCATGAACAGGAAAATTTCTCTTTTCTTGTTCTCCTAAACCCTCATACATCTGATCATGCAGGGATAAAGGCTTCTTTTCCGTCTGTATACCCAGCGTGGTATGAATGGCTCCCAACAGCTGGTCTACCTCTTCTAATGAGAGTTTGTATCTGGAGGGTTTTCTGGAATCCCCTTCCAGTGTTTCACCCTCAGATTCTTGGGAGCCGGACGCTGTGCTGTCAGGCTCGTCCTCTGCCTCCTCTCTAGGAGTAACTGAAGGACCGGCACTAGTGGAGGGTAGTGCCTGTGCTTTTCCTAGTACCGGTAGTACTGGTGGGGGGGCAGTTTGCAGTTGAGGGATCTGGAACCCTTCAAAAAGGGTTTTAAAGGCTACAAAGGTACTTGATAGTTCCTTGACAGATGCCGCTAAATCACTGCCCTGCTCTGTGGAATGTTCTTGCACCAACTTGTGAATACATTCCTTACATAATGCTTTCCCCCAGGAATCTTTTAGTGTGTTTTTACAAGAAGGGCACCTCCTTTTTGAGTTATAAGAGGGCTTGGACTTGTCAGGTTTCTGAAAAGACATAAAGAGAAACCCCACACATATTAATACTGACATAAGCTTCCTGCAGCATGCAGGTGCACAGCGTCTTTCATATGGGCTTACCACACTAGGGGCCCAATGAAAAATAACCCTCTGACACAGGAGGGACCTACCCACCCCCCCCTTGCTGAACCCTTGAGGGGGAGGGGGATGGGTGGTTGATATAGGCCAGGGGAGGTCCTCCCCAGGTTCCCCTTACCTTTACATGGCTGGAGCTGGTCTCTGTCGTAGCAGTCTGGTCTCTACCTTCTGCGTCCGACATGCTTGTGTCACCACCGGAGCTTTAGCTGACACTACAGCATGTGTAGCTCCTCTCCTAGCCCATGCCTGGCCTCCTTTTCATGATTCGCGGCCGGAACCGGAAACCGCGAACCCGGAAGTACACGCCCCTTTTGTCGGATGTGACGTCGCCCGTCACTGACAACGCCGGTCTCCTATACCCAGCGTGTTCCGCGCTGAGAGCGCCACACGCCGCTGGAGGTATGGAACGGCAGGACCTGTACCTGTGCTCCGCACTCGGAGCTGAGAAGGAAACCCCCCTGACCTCCGCTTGCACTCAGGGATGCAGGGGCGGCAGTCTCCCCAGGTTAGTTACCTGGTCTGTTTGTCCAGAAGGAGCCGCTGCTGCTTCGTTTGTGGACATGTATCTTTTGCCTGAGCCCATACCCCCTGGTAATCCTGACTCTTTCTGGCTGGTTCCAAAAAAGGTGTCTCCCCTCCTGGAGGAAACACAAATAACTGAGGAGCAGCAGGGGAGGAGGAAATTTATAGCAAGCTGGCGCAGGTGTTTCCTACAGAGGGGAGGAGCCAAGGTCTCTCAGGTGGCTGTCCTGAAAGACGATAGGGGAAAATTACCTGTCCGGGGATCCTGCAACACCGCAGGACCTCAGGTGCGGGCATTGTAAGTAAGAGAAACTGGCAGTAAAGCCTTCCGGCTTCACAGCCGGTTCCCTACTGTGAATGCACGAGTCACGCTGCACTTTCTGAATGGTTTCTGAATGGCCTTGCTCTGGGCGCATTCAGCAGAAAGGAGGGGCCAGGAGCACCGAAGAGGGACCTGAGAAGAGGAGGATCTGAGCTGCTCTGTGCAAAACCCATTTCACAGAGCAGGCAAGTATAATAGGTTTGTTATATTTGTTCAAAAAAAAAAAAAAAAAAGGACTTTAGTATCACTTTAATCTGTTGCCCTAAATTAACTTTAGCAATAGAAGTATCTCTGGTTTCTGGAAACACACAGGGACTAGGAGACAAAATGTGTTAAACTTACCTGCTTAATTCCCATGAGCTCTGCATAGTCAAAAATAAGTAGAACACTGAAAATAAGCAGCCATGATATAGTGTGTAGCAGAGCACAGATTACAGGGAATAATGCACTCCATGGAGCAGTAGGGACATTCCACAGGAAGGGCCCACGTGGGAAAGACTGCCAGTATCTCATCATGATCTATGAATAGAGGAAAAACACTAGAATTAAAATAAAAATCAAACATCACACCACCTATAAGATAAGCCTGCTGCCCCTTCCCTGCAACAGCTTTTTGTACAAAGAAAAAACAAAAAACAAACACACACACATACTGAGTTTAGTCCAAAGCAAACCCCTCTTTTAAAGCTTTTGTCACTTTTGCAGCTAAACTAGCAAAATACAGTATCTACTTTATATTTGTTACATGTTATTTTCACACGGCACAACTTAAAAACACATTTTTTTTTTTTTTTTTTAAAACAGCAATCAGGCAAAGGTTTTTTTGAGATGTCACAAATTTGTACAACCAGACATTAAAAGTACATGTAGTTCACATCAGATATCAATTCTGCAGTTGACCTCATGGCAATGCCTTAACCACTTGCCGACCAGCCGCCGTCATACGTCAACTAAATCCCGCAAATCGCCGTAGCTGTATGTCGGCTCCTTTAAGAGCCATAGCAGGCATGCACCCGCTGCACAGCGGGTGACAATGCGCGTGGTTGGTGGCCGCGATGTCTGCTGGCCACCCACGATACTGGGAAAGACCCAGAACAGGGATCTGTCAATATAAACAGACAGATCCCCGTTTTGACAGGAGAGGAGAGAGAGTTCTGCTGTTCCTAGTGATTGGGAACAGTGATCTCTCTCCTCCAGTCAGTCCCCCCCTCCCACCCCCACAGTTATAAACAAATCCTAGGGAACACATTTAATCCTTTGATCGCCCCCTAGTGTTAACCCCTTCCCTGCCAGTTGCATTTTTTTTTATCACTGATCACTGTGTAAATGTCAATGGTCCCAAAAAACAAAAAAGTGTCCAATCTGTCCGCTGCAATGTCGCAGTCCTGAGATAGATATAAATATATCTATTCTCTATATCCATCTCTCTTTTTTTTATGCCATAAATCTATGCCCTTTTTTGTAGATGCTATAACTTTTGCGCAAACCAATCAATATACACTTATTGCGATTTTTTGAATCAATAATTACGTAGCAGAAGAATACATATTGGCCTAGACTGAAGAAGAAGAAACTTTTTTTTTGGGGAACATTATAGCAGAAAATGTTTTTTCTTTCTTCAAAATTGTCATGTTTTTTTTGGGGGGGGGGGGGGGGCGGCGAGGCTAGGGTTGATCAAATACCACAAAAAGAATGCTCCATTTGCGCGAAGGAAAAAAAAGTAAATTTTGTTTGGGTACAGCGTCGCACGACTGCACATTTGTCAGTAAAAGCGACGCAGTGCCGCATCGCAAAAAAATGGCCTGTCATTAAGGGGGGAAAAAAAATCTGTAAGTGGTTAAGCGCCCATTAGAGCCATATCTAGGGTTGTGCACAACCGGGACACCATATCAAAGCAGGTAGACAAGTATTAAACATTTGGAAAGCAAGGACATGCAAATTTGAGGCATAACATTACCAATTTAATTAAACATATACATTTTTGTGATAAAAAAATTACTTGCATAAAATTCCTGCTTAGCTTCCCCCTTCCAAGTCATTTTAACCTTGCTGTGCTGCCCAGATATCACAATCAGTTGTAAACTATATATCCACAATGATCGCCCTAAAAAAGGGTTAATGATCTTAAGGCTTGGGTGGTACATTGTATGTTCCAAAATGTGGAGTTACAATTTAGGCTGGGTTCACACTATTGCAAAATATATGTGGTTTCTCCACATCCAATTCGCATAACAGGAGATTGTGACCAGCTCTCTATGGAGCCGGTTCACACATCTCCAGAGCGGCTCTGATGCAAATTGCACAGGAGTCCTGTGCATCTTTTGGTCCATTTCAGGTCTGAATTCAGCCCAAAATTTGGGCTGAATTCAGACCTGAACCGGTGAATAAAGAGCAACGGACTCCTGCTGTGAGCCATTCCGTGCTCCAGTCTGGACCCAGTCTAAAGCCTCATACACACGATTGGATTGTTGGCCAACAGAGCATCAGACTTTTGTCAAAATGGCGTGTGCCTGGATCTTGTCTTGCATACTAACGGCACACAATTGTCGGCCAACAAACAGCTCTTGAGCGCCACCCTTTGGGCACCTTCTGCTAATGTTGCGTTTGGTGAGCATTGATTCCAAGCATACGCGTTTGTACTTTGGACTTGTGTACTGATGATACAAAAATCTGACAGACTGTTGTCCACCAAAAATTTACTAGCCTGCCATCCAACATTTGTTGGCCGAAAGTTGGACAATTGTCTGAAGGAGCGTACTAACGGTAGGATTTTAGGCCAACAGTCTGTCGTCACACAATCCCGTCAACAATTGCATCATATGTACGAGGCTTTAAAGTGGAAGTAAACCCTTCCAAATGACTTTGGCCTACAGGTAAGCCTAGATTAAGGCTTACCTGTAGGTCCAATAAATATCTCCTTAACCTACATGCTTTAGGAGATATTTAGAAATGAAAAGGCATTTTCTTGTAAAAAACAAAAAAAAAAAAAGAAATGAAAAGGCATCGCTGTCTACAGCGCATGCGCCGTAGACAGCGGCGCGCAGGCGCACTGAGGATGCCGAGATCGCGGCGATATGCCGATCTTGTGCACAAATGCGCGGGAGTGCCATCATCGCAGCTCCAGCGGAGAGACCCGGAAGTCACTCCGGCCCTGGATGGCGGCGCAGAAGATCGTGGATAAGGATCGCTTCGGAGGCTTCGTTTTCAGGCAAGTCTTTCATAATGAGCTAGTATGCTATGCATACTAGCTCATTATGCCTTTGCCTTGCAGGGTGTCTTTTTTTTTTTTTAAGAGGCTTCACTTCCTCTTTAAAGTGTAATGATTAGGTGTTAGAAAAAGGTAATTTTTGGTAGCCAATACAAAACGCAATCACAAAAAGGTAAAACATATATACTGTGCCTTGAAAAAGTATTTATACCCCTTGAAATTTTCCACATTTTGTCATGTTACAACCAAAAACGTACATGTATTTTATGCGATAGACCAACACAAATTGGCACATAATTGTGAAGTGGAAGGAAAATGATAAATGGTTTTCCAAATAAATGTGAAAAGTGTTGCGTACATTTGTATTCAGCCCCCTTTACTCTAAATACCTGCCCCAACTAAAATCTAGTGGAACCAATTGCCTTCAGAAGTCACCTAATTAGTGAATAGAGTCCACCTGTGTGCGATTTAATCTCTGTATCAATACAGCTGTTCTGTGAAGCCCTCAGGAGGTTTGTTAAAGAACCTTAGGGAACAAACAGCATCATAAAGGCCAAGGAACACACCAGACAAGTCAGGGATAAAGTTGTGGAGAAGTTGGCACAACTGTAAACCTACCAAGACATGGCTGTCCACCTAAACTGACAGACCAGGCAAGGAGAGCATTAATCAGAGAAGCAGCCAAGAGGCCCATGGTAACTCTGGAGGAGCTGCAGAGATCCACAGCTCAGGTGCGACAATCTGTCCACAGGACAACTATTAGTCATGCACTCCACAAATCTGGCCCTTATGGAAATTTGGCAAGAAGAAAGCCATTGTTTAAGGAAAGCCAAAAGAAGTCCCATTTGCAGGAAGCCATGTGGGGGACAAAACATGTAGAAGAAGGTGCTCTGGTCAGATGAGACCAAAATTTAAACTTTTTGTCTCAAAGCAAAAACACTTTGTGGTGGAAAACTCAAACTGCACATCACCCTGAAACATGGTGGTGGCAGCATCATTGTGTTGTGGGGATGCTTTTCTTCAGCAGGGATAGGGAAGCTGGTCAGAGTTGATGGGACGATTGATTGAGCCACATACAGGGCAATCTTAGAAGAAACCCTTTTAGAGTGTGCAAAAGACATGACTGGGGCGGAGGTTCACCTTCCACCCTAAACATACAACCAGAGATACAATAGAATGGTTTAGATTCATTCAAGCATATTCATGTGTTAGACTGGCCCAGTCAAAATCCAATTGAGAATCTATGGCAAAACTTGAAAATTGCTGTTCACAGACGCTCCCCATACAAATCCGCTAGAGCTTGAGCTATTTTGCAAGGAAGAATGGGCAAAAATGTCACTCTAGATGTGCAAAGCTGGTTGAGACATCTCCAAAAAGACTTGCAGTTAAAGGTGGTTCTACAAAGTATTGACACAGAGGGGCTGAATACAAATGTTTGCCACACTTTTCAGATGTTTATTTGTAAAAAATGTTGAAAACCATCATTTTCTTTCCACTTCACAATTACGTGCCACTTCGTGTTGGTCTATTACATAAAATACATTTAAGTTTTTTCGTTGTAACCTGACAAAATGTAGAAAATTTCAAGGGGTATGAATACTTTTTCAAGGCACTAATAGTCATTGAATTGAAAATGAAGCCTTTTATCACGTCAAAGAGAAGTACGGGATTAAAAAATTATACTTACCTAAATGGCTGTAACACCAATCCCAACTGCACCTGTCCTCTGCCGCCTCTAAGACCAAGAACTGAGGGATCAAACGCTGCTGATCACTCAGCTCTGTCTTTAGTCTGCAATGCCAATCCCTGGCTCTCTGCTCTGCCCCTCCAGCACCCACTGGAGCACTGAGCTGTGCAGGGAGCAGGCTCTCAGCAGCTCGCTGAGAGGCTGAGCCAACTGCCAGTCTAGGCTTCTGGGCAGATTTCGACCATATGGACGGGACCTTTTCAAAGCCTGGACCGGGTCTGTAATGGTCACCCGACAGTGGGCATATATACAGGAGCATAGAGTTAACTGATCCATAGAAAAAAGTATAGCCAAAAAAAAAAAAAAAAAAAACTTTGGCTATACTTCTCCTTTCAAGGACTTTTTTCCAAGTTTATGTTAAATGTAAAAAGAATTATGGCTTTTTTTTCCCCTTTCCTATTCTAGTAGAAAATGTATAACAGAAGGTGTATCTATGATGCTTTTTATTAAGACTGACAATACCTGCAGGGAGACGGCAGTGCACAATATATAAATGGAGCGCTGAAGAACACCAAACACCCGAGTCACCCCCTCCTTTAATAGAGGCCAGGCCATGAGGCTGTGCTGGAAAACAAATACAAGAAGCAAGGCCAAATTTATCCCGAGAGAGCGCAGGAACTCAGAGTTTCCAATAGCATCTTGCCACAGCAGAGGGGACTCACCTGTGAAAGGAAAGAGAACAGTTAGCAAATGTCAGTCTATTTACAGGTTCAAGTGTGGATTGTTCTATACAAAATTAAGCCGATTACATTTAAAGAGACTTACACCATAATGAATACAGAAAATAAAATATTCCCAGGAAAGAAGTGAATACTCATCTCTCATCGCCGACTGCACGGTCAATCTCTGCTATGGTGAAAAGAAATTGCTGGCTGAAGAGTCTTCAGAATGTAACAATGAGAGCGCGCGGTGGGAGACCAGGTAGGCCACCCGAGTGTCGAAGATTCTTCGCTCATCGGTTTCTCGTCACCATAGAGTGGCAGCGCAGGTGAGTGCTTACTACTTTCTTTGCAAGAAACACTATTTTTAATATTTATCTTACCTAGTTGTAATAAAGCTGTACTCTGAGATAAGCAATACTGTCTACATAGAAGCAGCATGTGTATTCTTAGTTGAATCTTGGTGCACTTTGTGTACTTCAAGATCTGTGCAGTATTCTTTGCCTTTGTACTGTAGGAGTTTCATGTAATCAAGACCAGTAACTGCTGCTCTCAGTTCTTGTGCAGGGTGCCTGGTCTTATCTCTGCCTCCTCCTGTAGTGGGAGGGGCCTGATGGGTCCCTCCCACAGCTTTGCTTTCTGCAGAGGTGAAATCCAGTCATGATGTCACCACTACTTTTACAAGCTAATATCTATGTCAATGATGGCAAACCATGGCACCCCAGATGTTTTGGAACTACATTTCCCATGATGCTCATGCACTCTGCAGTGTAGTTGAGCATCATGGGAAATGTAGTTCCAAAACATCTGGGGTGCCAAGGTTCACTATCACACTAGGTGCACAAAGGCGTTTAGTGTACACACAGTGTATTTATTTCCTTTGAGACCATTGAGGAATATATTTGAATAAAAAATGTTGTGCCCGGAGTCCAGCTGCACTGTAGAGGAACCTTTCATATCGATAAAGAAAACAAACATTCTGACAGTGCTTGGTGCTGCCACATAAGAGCTGTAGAACATGCCCAAGTCTATGCAAACAACAACTTTGTATGCACAGGGCAACCAAGAGGAAATCTATTCATTTGTAGACATTTCTTTTCACTTCCTGTTGCATCACTAGGAGAAGAAACAAAAAGGGAAATCTAACGGAATAGAGCAGGGATATGCAATTAGCAGACCTCCAGCTGTTGCAAAACTACAAGTTGCATTAAGCATAGCAAGACTGACAGCCACAAGCATGACACCCAGAGGCATGATGGGACTTGTAGTTTTGCAACAGCTGGAGGTCTGCTAATTGCATATCCCTGGAATAGAGGCAGTATAAAAGAAACTGACAGGGGTTTTTAGGCCTGATTCACACACATGGATTTTTAGTGCTTTTTGCACTACAGTCCATTTAACATGGTTTCCTATGGAACAAGTTCTGTAGTGCAAATCTGCAAAAAGCACTAAAAATGCATAGGTGTGAATCAAGCCTTAAAGTGGAGTGCCACCCATATAAAAAAGTCAACAGCTACTGACTTTTAATAATCAAACACTCACCAGTCCCACGGTCCAGCGATGTGGGCGAACAAAGCCCAGCTCCTCTTCACGGCGCCGGGATTCTGACTGGGCGCCCTGCTGTGGCTTCACAGCCGGACACGCACTGCGAGCCGTGATTCCGGCGCTGCGGAGCCCTGGGAGGAAGTGGGAGATAGATACCCGCTCCCCAACCCCCCCCCCCCCCCCCAAAAAATTGCATGCCCAAATCGAATTTCAGGTGTTTGACAGGCACCTCAGTTGCCTCCTCACCACCTGATTTAACCGCATAATTGCCATACTTCCACACTGCAATTGTATACATTGCTCGCAGTTGTAGCGCAAGTCCATAGAACTGCATTAGTCATATTCAGCGGAGGCACCACCTGCCAAAAGTAACATACAATCGCAGCAGCTAAACTTAAACTGTATGTTGGTGGACGGTAAAACCATGGCTCAACTGCCTTGTTTTACACCCCCGTGCGCACGTGTGAACCATTTCTAAAGGACTCGTATACACTTGCAGTCAAAAAGGGGAAGGGCAGCAGTTTTATAGCCCCCCCCCCCCCCTTAAGGGTTAGTTCAAAAAAAAAATTAAATAGATAAGATAATGGGTATTTGTAGATAAAAACAAAGTGACTAAAGTTGGATAATGCCCATGCTATAGGTGTGGGTCATTTACACACTTCTGAAGCCTGACTGGAATACTCCCAGGATGTTGCTAAGGCCTAGTCATTACTCATCACCTACATCATCACAGGAGTGAGCTCTTTCTCCGATTCACCCACCAGATTCAGTTTGAGCGCTCACTCTTGTGATGGAGGAGGTGAGCAATACCAGCTGGGCATCACTTAGCAATATCCTGGGAGAATTCCTGCCAGGCTCAGGAGATACATAAATGACCTACACCTAAGGCCGGGTTCACACCTATGTGAATTAGATGCGGGTTTCTCAGCATCCAATTCGCATAGCAGGAGAATGTGACTGGCTCCCTATGGAGCCGGTCCACATATCTCCGTTGCAGCTGCGGAGCGCACTGCACAGAAAAGCTGTGAGTCTTTGGCTACGTTTCAGGGCAGAATTCAAGCATGAAATGGGGAACAGGGACGCACATCGCTCCTGTGTGATCCGCAGCAGGTTACAGTGTGAACCCGGCCTAATGCAAGGACATTAATCAACTTTAGTCAGAGCTGTAGATAAAAACAAACTGTGCAGATGCTCCTTATCTGTATAGGTAGTTTTTTTGTAAAGGTAAACTAATCCTTTAAGCTACAAAAGGCAGCCAGACAGTGTTGTTCACATGCTGCGGCTGTGATGCTTTGTGGCTGCAATGTTTTTTTTACCCCTTGTCACCATCATCAGGCATTACCAATGCCTAAAAGCCTGGCACACACCGAGGTCCCCCCTTTTCAACCCAGCGGACTGATGAAAAAAAACTGAAGCGCTCAGGAGAAGCTGAAGCCCCTGCACTGTAATGTTAGTACAGCAATCTTCACCGCTGAGCTATTGTGTTCTGACAGAGGGGCGCCCCCCACCACCAGAACACACTGGCCGATCGTCAGACCTTTTTCCATCGTACCTCTTCTGATCAAGCCGGCTTTTGTCAGACCAGCTGCTGTACACACAGGCCCAATGTTGGCCGGTTTCTACTGAACAAGCCAATGCCGCCAAACATTTGGCGTACTGTGTACTAGGCTTATAGGCAGGGCTTCTTTTTTTTGGGGGAATGCAGTTCCGGCACCTGCAGCATTCAATGTACCATATATACTCGAGTATAAGCCGAGTTTTTCAGCACATTTTTTTGTGCTGAAAGTGCCCCCCTCGGCTTATACTCGAGTCAAGCACTTTTCTGCAGCAGAGAATTACATTTTCCGACCCGACTTTGGGGCCCGTATCTCGGGGCCATTTGGTGTGCAAAACCAGTGGAACCATCAGAACATATCCAAATTTGGGGTTCCTAGCACCGAGTGGCCCGAGATACAGGGCCCCAAAGTCGGTCAACTGTGTCCATCTGCAGCAATGTAATTTCGGGACCCTTTGGGTCCAGAGACCCCAAATTTTGGCTGCTAGGGGGCATCTAAGAACCCTTAACTACCAATTTTGAAGTTTGGGGGACCTATGGCTGCAAATGGGCACAGTGAGGCATGCAAATGGGCATTGTTGACCCGCTTTTCCACTTACAGTAGCTGCGCATTTCTGACCCTAGGCTTATACTTGAGTCAATACGTTTTCCCAGCTTTTTGTGATAAAATTAGGTGCCTCAGCTTATATTCGGGTTGGGTTATACTAGAGTATATACAGTATGTAATGGCAAGGGGTACTGGGGTGTGCTGCAGGGTCTGTTGATGCTGCCTGCTGGGGGGGGGCACCTATTGTGGCTGGGATATAGTTTTGAAGTGTGTGTGTGTGTGTGTGTGTGTTGCTGGGGGTGGGTCTTATTTTGCTGGGGGTCAGTTGTTGCTGGATGTGGGGAGATCTGTTGACACTGCAGGGGGGTCTATTGTTGCTGGAAGGGGTATTCTGTTGCGGTTGGTCCATTGTTGCTGGCTGCAGTGGATCTATTTGTATTGCTTTTCTTATTATCAACAAGTTCCATACAGATTACTTAGTATCACAAATGTTACATGCTTCTGTATTCTCTAAAAAGCAGTGGTCCTGGGAGGCGAGTAGGGAGTGGAACCAAGAAACGGTGCTCAAAAAGGTGAGGGCCAGAGACAAGGGGTAACTAGAAAAGGGGGAGTTCCTGCACCTATTCTCAAAAAAAAAAAAAAAAAAAAAAAAAAAAAAAAAAAAAAGGTCCTGCTTATAGGCATTGTTCAAATGGGGTGATCACAGCCATGCTATGTGCAGGCAGTGTGCATCCTAGTGCTGGCAGTACCATTGCTATCTACTGGGATGCAGGGCTGTGTTTTCACAGGTGTGCGCATCTCCATACTACTGTTGACTATTGCGATGGCGCGCCTGCACAGACACAGCCGCCGTTTCCAATGGGACATCTATGTGGGTGTGGGGTCCTTGAACGCGCACACAGGGCGAGACCAGGGAACTGCGCCCACACAGATGTCATATCAGGCGCAGCGGCTGTGTCTGTGCTGCGTTGCATCGCAATAATACTGTTGGCACGCAAATCCACACACCTGTGGGAACACAGCCCTGCACAGGGTATGGCTGTAATCGCCCCGTGTGTACGAAGCCTAACACGACCCATTCATGTGAATAGGGCCACACCAGAACCACTTGCATTGCACGCACACACACACACACACACACACACACACACACACACACACACACACACACACACTGCTGCAGGCTTTTAAAGGTTAAAATCGCCCTGCTGCCCACTTATGTCTTTGCAGAAGGGCATAGAGTGCCTGAAATGTATATTAACCCTAAAGGAGATCATACAATTCCATTGTATAATATGTGGGGAGCTCCTCAGGGACACAACTGCACACCGACCCCGGAAGTCACAGGACCATCAGGCACCTGCAGGGACACCTTAAAGGATCACGTGACCCGCAATAATATAAACTCCCCTCATCGTTTCTGAGTCCAGCTAAAGTCACCATAACCTTCCCGCCATGTTCACTCACCCTCCGACCCCTCACTGATATTCCTCAACAGAGCTCCGAATGACAGGAACCGCACAAACTCCACCCCGGTACCGAACCCAGCCACAAAGCACAGCAAGGAGACCAGACCCAGAACCGCGCACACCGGCATGGAGGGTCCCGGAGACACCGGACCGCTCATCTCACTTCCCGCCGACATGTTCACACTCGGTTCTGTAAACTCTACTGTCCCGCCCACAGTCACACCAATACCCCGCCCCAACCAACTCAGTACCACGCCTTAAGATGTCTCCTAACCACGCCCGCTTTATGACACAAGCAGCTATAGCTGTTCACATGCACTGCCACCAAGTGCCCGGCTAGCTCAGTCGGTAGAGCATGAGACTCTTAATCTCAGGGTCGTGGGTTCGAGCCCCACGTTGGGCGTTCATTTTTTTTTCTTTTTCCTCATACAATGGAATTAAAGATTGTTATGAAAAATATCCAACGTGATTTTGAGTCTTACCTCCCCAAGCAGACAAAATTAGACTATAGTGTACTGTTTTATTTTTTTTTACAGGGAAACCTCTAATTCTAAAATGTCATTTTTTGACAGATTGCGACATTATCATACAGCGTGTCACAATGCGTTACGGTAACGGCAATAAAGGCCCCATTCACCCCTCACATAGCGGGAACGTGTGCAACTTTGTGGGGGTGATTTTTCACACATTTTAATGTCATAGGGAAGTCTTTTCACCTGAGAGGGCTGCCCCTTTGCACATTTGTTGTGAAATAGAAGCTCCTGCCCCTTTTTGGGTGACGAGCTTTACGTGATTTTTTTTTTCACGCACATTTTGCTGCAATTGCCATTCGTTCTGTCGCACGACCATTGCTGGGAAATCGCACCACGTTTGGGGAATGAACGGTCAAAGTTTAAGCAGGTTCTTACAGGTTGGTTAATTCGTTCTCCACGCTGCCCAGAAGGGAAGGGGTTAAGTCAATCTCAGCATTTTCCCGGGCATTTTTGGGCTCTGCCCTCCACCCTGTGTTGATATATAAACTGGGGGAAGGCGCTGCTCTGGGTGTCCGTGGCCTGTATGGGAAGGAACTGAGAGGCCAAGCCTGAGGATGTAACCACTGGTAACATCTGGACTTTAGGAAGTCTGCCTGAGCCAGGCAGGGCTGTTATTAGAAATCACGGGGCCCCATACAGCCTACCTGACAGGGCCACCCCCCCCCCCCACCCGAAGGTGACTGAGGACCTAGATTTATCAGTCCCTTTCTCTGCAGCCTCAGCTGCACAGATGAATGAATAGGAAGCTCTCTGAGGCCTCCCGTTCATTCATAAACTGAAGCACAGTAAACATTTTATTGCTCACTGTGTTCATTCAGGAAAGGAAGGGGCCAATAAATTACATATTTACCAGCCCCTTCCTCTGCGCTTCATCCTGAAACATACCCCTGTGTTCCTGTAGCAGCTGTCGGCAGAGAAGAAGGGAAGCTAGCAGCATTGCGGGGGAAAGGGGCACACAGGGGGCCTGGACAGCAGATGGAAGGGCACATGCACTGCAGGAAGACCAATCTTCCTGCAGTGTACCTGGAGGAAGAAAGAGGAGTAGAATCTGACAGCACTGCAGGGGGAGGCAGAAGAAGATTACTGTCTGCAATAAGACAGTACTGCCGGCCCTCCTGCTCAGCAGGTGCCTGGGCCCCCCTTTTAAACTGATGGGGCCCGGGCCCAGTACAGGAGGGCTGGCTGTGCTGCCTTATCATTGGCCCAGGATCCAGGATTCCACCACATATGGACTCTCATCTTTGGGGAAGGTATGCACACAGCCTGGGGCTACCTAGTTAGGAATGATATGTTATTGCACTGTTGGACTGTACAGTATTACCAGGTTGTCCAGTAAAGACTGCTCAACTGATTCACACCTAGTTTGAAGTTATTCAAAGGGGTGCATGGAGGTACGTGGCACATCTAGAAGAACAGGGCCTGTAAAGCACATACGGGGTGAATAGGAAGGAACGGAAAGCCACCATGAAGGGTTAACTCAGAAGAGGAGTTGGCGGGTAACCATGGACTGGTGGGAATGTAATAGCAGCCAGACAGCATAGAGTGGTGCACAGGCGAAACCTAATTTTGTGGATCATACCAACAACATCACGCTACTCCTAGCACCTTTATAAGCCTGTTTACAACTACACTATGTGAGTGTTTTTAATCTTTGTTACGATTAAATAAATATCTCTTGACAATATCACACTATGCAGAGTTTTCTCTGATATGGTTTTCAACACATGAATACGTTAGAGTTGCCACCTCATCCCTTTAAACCCGAACACATATTAATTACACAGGTTCTGTGGCTGATTAAGTTGGTAATTAAACTCACTTGGTGCCTTATCTGCATTTAATTAACCTCAGAACCTGTGTAATTTATATGTGTTCGGGTTTAGGGCCGGTTCAGACTGCTGCGATGCGGGAACGCTGCGAATCTACTGCGGGTTCCCGCATCGCATGTCTCCCGGTGGCAGTTCACACTGCCCTATGCGAGCTGCTCTGAGTGTCAGTTAAATGTTAATGACACCCCCAAATCAGTTTGCATATCGCAGTGCGATCTGCAAACTCGGACAGGAATCGGATCGCATGGTGAGAACACCCATGCGATCCGATTCTGCTGCGGACCAAAAAAAGGGTCCTGTACGAGTTTGGTCCAAATGCGATGCAAATTCAGCCATACTATCTGTATGGCTGAAATCGCATCGCACAGAGATCGCATATGATTTGCACTGCAGTGCGGTGTGAATCATATCCGATCTCGGACATCGCAGGAGTCTGAACCGGCCCTTAAAGGGATGAGGTGGCAACTCTAGAATACGTGGATATCTGATGACCACCCCCTCCTTGTGACTTCGCTGCACATCCCTTGAGACCCCATTTGACGTTACACAGCGTGAAGCATCAGTGACCATTTTGGAGCAGGGACCAGCCAAATCCTTTGGGATACCAAATACAAGCTAATCACGACTTGAGAGGTATAAGCCTCTTCAAGTCTGTGAGTTCCAGTAAGCCAGCTATTTCCTTTTTTGAGAATTTTATTCATCACTTAGATACACTAAAGCAGATATCTGCCTTCCGTATTGGCTTGTCTCTCTTTGGATTTTTCAATGTCCTAAGTTGATATTGCCCATACAAGATTCCCACCATCACTGGTTTAAAGACATTTATGATACATTTAATTTTATTATTTATGTGATTTATTGACCATTTTATTGTTTATCTCACGTGATTTCTTGATATAGATCTCACCTATACATATATAATTTTAGCGCAGCATCTTTTACATTTATTTGAAACCTCATTTTGCCGCCTCCATTGGCTCCACCCCTGACTCCACCCCATTTTCCCATGTGACAGAACTTGCCACTATACAGGAAGCATCGGCTCTGCTCCCTCTAGCGCTGGCTCCAGTGCTGCGCTGCACGTCTAATTACACTACCAGTCGTACTAAGTTAGTTACATGCTGCAGCCTGCAGAGCATGCAGACGTGGAGGGAAACCAGTGGCTGGGTGCCCCTATGCAGCAGTGCGCCCTAGGCGGCTGCCTAGTTTGCCTAGTGGTAGCACCGGCCCTGGTGGTGCAAGGCATAGGTGACGTATTCTCTGGTAGTGAGGGTGTTGGTGCTTTGACTCCCTCCCTAGCGGTTGGTTCCCCAAAAGCAATTGGGACCGAACCTGCAGTATGCAGACCCCATAGACCTAGCTGCATGGTACAGGACAGTAAATTAAGTTCACGCATGGGATTCGCTCTTAGTGCATGGAGGGACTCAGTTCTGTCACTGTGAGTGGGGTGGCAGAGGAAAGCTGGACTAGTGGAGCGGGACACAAGCTCAGCAGTTGTCCCCCTCTAAAAGTCTGACCATGTGTATGCTCCATCGAACATTTGTTGTCGGACTTTCCGCCAACAAATGTTGGCTAGCAGGTTCTCAAATTTTCCGCCAACAAATTTTTGTTGTCGGACTTTCCGATCGTGTGTACACAAGTCCGTCGCACAAAAGTCCACGCATGCTCGGAATCAAGTACGAGCCGGAAGCGCTCAGTCTTGTAAAAATAGCGTTCATAATGGACATATCACATGACTATTGAACTTCCTTTTTATCGCCTCGCCGTACATCTTGTACGTCACTACGTTCATAATTGTTGGCCAACATCTGTGTGACCGTGTGTATGCAAGACAAGTTGGAGCCAACAACCTTCGAACACAACTCCACGGTTTTGTTTTCAGAAAGTCCGATCGTGTGTACAGGGCATAAGGGTCCAGTGCTGAAGGTGAGAGTGTGTCCACAGGAGTTGGTGGTGATGACGTGGAACATTATCTCACATCTGTTTTCAGTCACTTCTGCTTTGATGATCATCACAAGCAAGATTTATTCAATGGACTACAGCAGCACATACGCTTATTTTTTTCTTTATATGTTTTAGATCATTGTAATTGTATTCATATGGTTTGTTACACGCACCTTAGTGACTGTTGTTTCTTCAGCACAGTACAGTTTATTCTTATGCACTTTGTGGAAGTAGGTTAACACTTTGAGTACTGCAGCTCCTTAGATTTTACCAGGCGATGGTGAGCGCAAGAGGTTGTGTTAATTTAGGGTCACACATGATAATACGCAATGGTTTACTGCACAGACAGCTTCCAGGGCCAGCTTTGGCAGGGCATAGTGCAATGTGCATTTTCAGGTATGGGGGTGCCCCCTGTCTCTACTGGAATTAATAGAGACTTAACTACATTTGTGATCCTGTAATGCATCCGCTCCCAGCACCGCACACAAAAGCAGGGTGTAAGCTTGTAGGGAAGACTACATAGGTCCCAGCAGGTGCAGGGGGCACCCACATACCTGAAGTCAGGCAGCTTGGCTGGGAAACAGTATGAAACACTAGCAGTGTGTCATGAAGGGAACTGTCAAGTATGGTTGGGGTCATGGACCCTCTGTGCACTAGATGCCAGTGTGCTCAGATAGCGCACCCATGCAGACTACAGCTGACCTGGTATTGGGAAGCACAGAGATGAAGATCTTGGGAAGCACAGAATACAGGATTCACAGAAATGGCAGGAGTATAGTGCAGCACTGGGGTGCTTGTCTTACAGGCAGGCTGGGCATATAATATTACTAAGCAATATTTACAGCATTGGAGGGTAGACTGGAGTACAGTAGTATTGTACAGCAGTGGGATGCTGAGTGTACAGGAACACAGGGGTAAGGGTATAAAATACACCGACGTGCACAGGGGTTCCAGGGAGTGCAAGTACACCGAATACAGATGAGACAGAAAACAGATACTAGGAACAAGGGGAATCCAGTTACAGGATACCTAGGAATATCGGGGGTCCCTAAGAGTCTCTGAGAACATAGAACACTAGGATTATTGGGGTCACTTGGAATCTTCTCAGGAACCCATGACACTAGGAATCATGGGGTCAAGAGGACTCAAGAGGGTCAATATATTCAGGAAACCAAGAAGACTATTAAACTTCTCCACTAGGGGACACAGGATACGCTAAGAATCGTCTCCTATAGGAAACCTTGGCGACACTAGGAATCTTCTCCTCTAGGAAACGTTGATGAAAACTTCTTTCCTAGGCAACACTGGGCAACAGGGGAGAAGTCGTTGGCACGGTACCTGGTTAGGTGAAGGGTTCTCCGGTAGCAAGGGGGTCGGTGCTCTGACTCCCTCCCTAGCTGTCCGTCTCCTTCAGCCACCAGAAGCGGACTAGTGTTAAGGAGATCTATGGCCTGATCACTAGGTAGGGGAAGCGGAACAGTTAACTAGGACACGTATAGAACCCGCGCTATGTGTCCGGCGAGTTTCATTTCGGTACTGGGAGTGAAGTAACAGAGGTACCCTGGACTGGTGGAGTGGGAAATGGCTCTGCATGTGCCTCCGAATTCAACACATACATCAGTTACAAGTGTGTAGCAACATGGGACGAAACAACTTATGGGGTGTACTCACTTTTGTTGGCAGTGGTTTAGACCTTAATGGCTGTGTGTTGAGTTATTTTGAAGGCACCCCAAATTTACACTGCTATACAAGCTGTACACTTACTACTTTACATTGTAGCAAAGCATAATTTCTTCAGTGTTGTCACATGAAAAGGTATAAAAAGATATAATAATATGATATGAAAAATATTTACAAAAATGTGAGGGGTGTATTCACTTTTGTGGGATACTGTACATAGAATTTAAAGGGAAGCATTTTTCTTAAGCTTTTCAGGCGCTTTTTTTTTTAATGCAAAAGCACTTCAAAAACTCCTCAATGTGGAAGCAGCTATAAGTGGAACCTTAGTCAGAAAATTAAGTCCTGCTAGATCACTTTAGGCTGGCCCCTTTTGCAGATATAGCTAAATATAAATGTAAATCATTAAAAGTAAGTGTCTGTTTAAAATCCAGAAATACGCTGTCTAATGCCCCATACACACGGTCGGATTTTCCGACGGAAAATGTCCCATCGGACAATGTTGTCGGAAATTCCGACCGTGTGTAGGCTCCATCAGACTTTTTCCGTCGGATTTTCCGACGGACAAAGTTTTATTTCCTGCTCTCAAATTTTCCGACAACAAAGTCCTATCAGACTTTTTCCGATCGTGTGTAGCGAATTCCGACGGACAAAGTGCCACGCATGCTCAGATCACATTACAAGACCAAAGCTATTGGCTACTAGCCTCTACGTAGTCCCTTCGTAGGCAACAAACGTCACCACATTCAGAATGATCGGATTTTCCGACAACTTTGTCCGACCGTGTGTATGCAACACCAGTGTCGGACAAAATCCGTCGGTAAAAATCTGATGGATTTTGTGGTCGGATTTTCCGACAGTGTGTACGGGGCATAACCCTGCTCTACACATGCTCAGTTGCTCTTCATTTTTATGCACTCTGCCGAGTTTGTAGAGGTTGAACTGCTGGAAGCCTTAAGCCCCATACACACGGTCGGATTTTCAGATGGATAATGTCCTATCAGACAATGTTGTCGGAAATTCCGACCATGTGTAGGCACCATCGGACAGTTTCCATCGGATTGTCCGACGGACAAAGTCCTATCTCCTGCTGGATAGATTTTTTGGCAACAAAGTCCGATCACACCAAATCCGATCGTGAGTAGCGAATTCCGACGGACAAAGTGCTACGCATGCTCAGATCACATTACAAGACCAAAGCTATTGGCTACTAGCCTCTACGTAGTCCCGTCGTAGGCAACAAACGTCACCACGTTCAGAATGATCGGATTTTCCGACAACTTTGTCCGACCGTGTGTACGCAAAACCAACATCGGACAAAGTACGACGGACATGATCCGACGGACCTGGTCCTCGGATAATCCGCACGTGTGTATGGGGCTTAAGGCTGGGTTCATATATGTCCGGCTGCGGGTTGCAGTCCGGAAAGTTTGTGTTCACCCACTCAGAGACAAATTTTTCCCTGAATTCACACCTGAACTGGACACAAAAACACACAGGACCCTTGTCAAATTCACACCGCAGATTCCCCCCACCCCCACGAACATGTGTGAACTGTCTCCATTGAAAGCCGGTCACACTCACATGTTATGCTAATTGCATGCGGTGTAAAACACATCCAATTTGCATCAATGTGAATCCAGCCTTAAAGTGGAAATAAACCCTCCTATCCTTTACAACCAAGGAAGCTGTTTGATCTGCAACTGCCATGGTGCTGCACATGTGATCAGTTATGACACTAGCCATTTGATGGTTTGACTGTTTAGTTGAGGACAAAAGCAAATGTGACAGTTAGCAATCCTGGCGGTCCACAGGCACCATAGAACTGCCGATCGCCACCTCCCTGGGGGTTGGAGGTGTACAGAAAGCCAGGTACAGGGGAACCTCTGGGGGGGGGGGCTCTCTGGGGACCCTGATGTATGGGGGGCTCTCTGGGGAACCTGATGTATGGGGGGCTCTCTGGGGACCCTGATGCAATGGGGGGCTCAGGGGACCCTGATGTAAGTAGGGTTTCCGCACTCAGATATGTAATGATTATATATATATATATACACACACACATATACATACACACACATGTATATTGTATACATGTGTATGCCCGCCCAAGCGTATGACTTTCTTTACTTGCTACACTGCTATGGGCTATAGCCAGAGATCTTTTGTAGACCTAGTAATGCCCGTGGGGGGGGGTTTCTTGCACCAGGGCCCTGAAGATTCTAGTTACGCCTCTGAGTGCTGGCATACCACTTGCATGGTAAACTGCACTGCATACACACAGAGGAACCGTAGCTGTAATTTTCTGAGCCGTTGTCACGCATTTGCTTCCTGCCTTCTGCCTAGTCTCCAAGCTGTCATCATTGCTGTTCTCAGAGGCTCCGCCTGCCGAGCGAGAGTCCCGGTTGTTTTTGGCTGGGAACAGACGCACTGTCACTGTGCCGATCCCTTTACTCAATATCTCACTCACACAAATCCTGAGTGAGACATCACAGGATTCCGAGTGCACAGTGCAGTGTGCCGATAATTTTGCTCCACCTCCTTATCATTCATCCTTCCAATCCCTGCTGTGCCTGCCTCGGCAGCCCCGCCCATACTCCACCCCCTGATGTGCACATACACACAGCAATGTGAATCATGCACCATGCAGCTGCTGTGCAATTCCATGAAAGGGAATGGTGAATTGTCCCTTAAACACTTCACCTACGGAAGGTTTAACCCCCTTTATGACCAGGCCATTTTTTGCAACACGGAACTGCGTGATTTTAACAGACAATTGCGCGGTCGTGCCACAATGTACCCAAATAAAATTGATGTCCTTTTTTCCCCACAAATGGAGCTTTATTTTTTTGGTATTTTATCACCTCCTACGGTTAAAATTTTTTGTGCTATAAACAAAAAAAAAAAAAAAAAACGACAATTTTGAAAAAAAAAACTATATTTTTTACTTTCTGCTATAAAACAAATCCGATAAAAATTTTAAAAAAATCAAATTTTTTCATCAGTTTAGGCCAATATGTATTTTGCTACATGTTTTTGGTAAAAATCCCAATATGCTATGGGATATTTTTATAGAATTTTTATTTATTTTTTTATTAGTAATGGTTACTGTACTAATGACACTGGCAGGAAGGGGTTAACACCAGGGGCGATCAAAGGGTTAAATATGTTCCTAGGAAGTGCTTACTAAACCCAGGAGCCTGCATTCACTATATCTGGTCTCCCACAGTACACAGAACATGGAAATGCAATTATTTTAGTAAATATAAACACCTTTTTTTTTTTTAACAGAGATGTTTATTGGAGATCAAAACAATGTGATATCAGAAAAGACATACATATCATGACATTGAATGGAGAACAAAAAGGGGAAAGAAAGAGAAAAAAAAAGGAAAAAAAAGGAAAAAAAAGGGGGAAAAACAACGCCCTTAGCAAGTTCAGCGTCAATCTAGGACGCCGGTCCTAGCTAAGTGGTAGTATAACAAAGCCACCTGGGGGTTGCCCTTACTTCATTTATGATTTGTTAATACATAGTGTTAGACAATTCTATTCCTATAATCCCACAAGGTAATGCAAGGGTGTCTCACGTCAAGGGGGGCAGGGGGGGGGGGAAGCAATTGTAGCATTAAATAACAGGGGCTAATATAATCTGTCAGTTCATGTTGTGACATATTAACCGTTGGAGTCTATCCAACTCGACCAGATCTTGTCAAATTTTGTTGGGCACTGCCTGCTCTGGTATGTAAGTCTGTAGAGGGGGAGAACTGAGTTTATTGAAAGGCGCCAAGCGTCTATCGTGGGTGGGTCCGGTGATTTCCATTTGAGGAGGATTTCCCTCCTGGCATAGAACAGGGAAAATGTCAAACAAAGCTTAATATATCTGTCCCCCTCTTCAAAATGACTGAGTAGGAGGGTCAAAGGGTCCAGAGGTATCTGGATCCCACACACCACCGACAGGGTTTCAGCTAAAGTCTGCCAGTACGGTTGGAGTTTAGGGCATGACCATACCATGTGCCAGAAGGAGCCTGGCTCCTGGGTACACCTAGGGCATCACGGATCGCATTGGGGATAAATTTGGGCTAGACGCTGAGGGGTATAATAGGCCCTATGAAGAAATTTAAGCTGTATGAATCTGTCCTTAGCTGCAGGTAGTCGAAGGTATGTACGTGGAGACACATTCCTCCCATTCTTCCTGGCCCAGGGACGGGATATCAGCCTTACACTTGTCCAGGGACTGGGTCGACTTAGTATCGTACGCCACCGCCAAGTATAAATATAGAGAGAAGAGGGGCTTCCCCATGGTACTGGAAATAAGTAGACGATCCACCGAGACCGACTCCAAAGTTAAGGTCTCTGGGAATTGGTCTCCGAAGGCGTGCCTTGACTGCCAGTAGCAGAACTCCCATGACTTCAGAATTGCATGGAGGGACAGGGAAAAGGGCAGCAGCTTCCTGTCTCTAGTAATATGCTTGATGGTTGTGATCCCCTTCCGTGTCAACACTGAAGGGTCTGGGAGGGTGAAGAAATGGGTGAGCATTGGATTTCTCCATAGGGGCATATGGGGGGAAATGTGGAAGGGCTTCTTATAAATTGCTCTACCTTCTAGGCAGGTCCTCACTGTGGTCTGCATAGGGACAGTGGGACAGTGATGGCTGGACAGGCCCCCCTGCCTCTAAAGACAAGATTACTAAGGGCAGCATAAGAACCCAGTATGGCCGCTTCAAGGGTAACTGCCGGGTTCAATCTGGGCTGGGAGAACCACCACCGCACCGTGACAAGAACGGTGGCCCAATAGTAGATCAGAAAGTTGGGGAGCGCCAGTCCAGGTACAATATGCGCTTTGTCACCCGTGGGGGCCTCCCAGCCCAGATGAAGCTAACCAACACCACCTCCAATCGCCTGAAAAAGGTCTTAGGGAGATAGGCGGTGTGTTTCTGAAGAAATAAAGAAATTTAGGCAGAAATACAATTTTCACCAGATTGACCCTTCTGACCGGTGTGAGGGGGAGAGCTCGCCAGGCAGTACACTTAGTGATGACTTGTGCCATTAGGGGCTGCAGGTTATGTTTTAAGTAGTCCTCTATCTCACTAGTGACCTTAATCCCCAGATATTTCATATTGTCAACCCACTGAAGCTGCGTCTGGGTGTCGGGCCTGGGGGACGAGGGGCGAAGGGGGGAAAGTACAGATTTGTCCCAGTTTATGAGTACACCTGAATATTCGCTAAAATAAAAAAAGATGGGAAGAGCTTTGCTAAGGCATGTGGATGTGTCAGCTAGGTAGAGGAGGGTGTCATCTGCATAAGGGAAATTTTCTCCTCTATGGTCCCCACACGTATATCCCTGACCTCCCCATCTGATCTAATCGAGGCGGTTAGGGGCTCCACCGACAGGGCAAAAAGCCCCGGACTAGAGGACAACCCTGTCTAGTTCCTCGTTTCAGCTGGAAAGAGTCTGATAGGCAAGCGTTGGTGTACACCCTGGCTTGTGGACTTGCGTACAGCATCTTAATCCATAGCTGGAATTTGGGACCAAAGACAAATTTGGAAAGGACTGCCCATAAAAATGCCTATTCAATGGAATCAAAGGCCTTTTCCGCGTCTAGGGAGGCCCCTGCGCCCTCGTCCTAATACCCCGCTCTGGCTATGTGAGTGAATAGTCTTCTGATGTTGATGTCAGTGCCCCTGCCTGGCATGAATCCTGTTTGGTCTGGGTGTATCAGGGCCGTAATGGCCGTATTGAGTCTATTGGCCAGGATTTTGGCCATTATCTTGGCGTCAACGTTTATGAGCGAAATAGGTCGGTATGACGAGCATAGGGAGGGATCCTTACCCGGTTTTGGAATCACTACAATGACTGCCTGGGAGCTTGGAAGAGATTGCAGTTCCGCCGCCTTAGTCATCATTGCGTGGAGCCTAACAGTCAGGACCTCTGGATACTGGTTATAGAATTCTATAGGTATTCCGTCCGGGCCGGGGGTTTTACCAGGCTGCATGGTTTTAAGTGCCTTAAGTGTTTCCTCAACCGTAATGGTCTTGTCCAGTTTCCCCCTATACTTATCGGTCAGGACTGGGGTGTCAACATCTTCAAGATAGGCCGCCAGTTTATCCCCATTATAGGTCACCCTAGATGAGTAGAGTGTCTTGTAGTATGCGACAAAGCAGTCATTAATCTCCTCTGGAGTGTACAGGAGGTCCCCACCCGGTCCCAAAATGTATGGAATACTAGTTCCCCCTGTTTGTTCCCTGGAGAGCCAAGCCAAAAATTTGCCCGATCTCTCCCCCTGCTCGAATATCCGTTGGGATTGTGCAAGCAGTTTTTTTTGTGTGAGCGAGGTGCGAAGGAAGAGAACCTCTCTGGTCAGGGTCTGCAGTTTAATGTAATGTTGTGGATCCCTAGAACTTATATACAACGTCTCTTGGACAGCAGCTGCAGATTCAGCCTTGGTCAGAGCAGAGCTTTCTTTCCTAACTTTAGCTATGATGGACTGGTAATGCCCTCTCGAGAATGCCTTGAAGACATCCCACACAATCGTGGGGTCAGCCGAACTTGTGTTGGATTTCCAGTACCCCTCCATCTCCACCTTGAATTGTGTGTCCACATCTGGGTCAGAGATCCAGAACCTGGAGAGTCTCCAAAGTTTGTTTGCGGGGGAAGCCCCGCACCTATTTTTAACAGGAGGGGTGAGTGATCCGATATGCCTCTAGGTAGTACCTTGATCTCCTGAACCCTGGGGAGGACTGACTGTCCATCAAAGATCAGGTCTATGCGGGAGAAAGACCTGTGCGTTGCCGAATTGTACGTGTAGACTCGGGATAAAGGGTGTCGCCACCTCCAGACGTCTGTTAATCCGTACGTGTCCGCCCAAGTCTGGAGGCCAGAGTAGTGGGAATTGGTCATGGTCATTCTATCTAATGTCGGGTCAGGAGCCATGTTGAAGTCACCCAACAGCACCATATGGTCAGCTGCAATGTCTGCCAGCTTAGAGGTTATTTTGTTCAATAGCACTAGTGATGCCGGGGGCGTCAAATATAAGTCTGGGAGAGTATTTGAGCGTTTACAATCACATATCTGGAGCTTGAAGGGCAGCGTCTTATTCACTCACACCCCTCACAAAGTTGGAGTAGGTTGAGTGGTAGTGACTGCCCACCCATGGTTTCTTGAGAGCCAGGGTCCTGCTGCCTAACAGGTGGGTTTCCTGTAGGATGCAGATGTGAGGGCTGTATGACTTTATATGACTTCTCAGAGGATGCGGGATCCAGACCCGAGTCAGGCATAGACAGAGCGTATACAATGCTGACATAATAATCAAAGGAACTATTACGAAGACCAGAAAACAACTTAAGAAAGAAAAAGAGAAAAGAAAACCCAAAAACAAACCAGCCGCTGTGGGCAACCATAAATCCCCCCCACCCCGCTCTTTCCCCCAAAACTAGGAAGAGCTTCCATCCCCAAGTCCAAACTCAGCTCGCAGGCTGCAACAAGGGGGCCTGTGAAAGAGCCAAGCTGGACCCTCCGGATCTCACGCGGAGGGGCCTCTTGTAAGCGGCAGTTCTCCATGAGGTGTTTCTCTGCTGGTATCAGGGACCTCGTCCGCTGTGCGCCCTAGTGCGCATGCGCACCGGTCCGCCTCCCCGGCGCATAGTGGGAGATGGGGAAACATCGCGGCGGCGCACGCGCACTTGCGGCCCCGCCGAGCGGGGCGTG
Organism: Lithobates sylvaticus; assembly: GCA_028564925.1. NCBI lineage: Eukaryota > Metazoa > Chordata > Amphibia > Anura > Ranidae > Lithobates > Lithobates sylvaticus. Next base: position 187,713,654 of record CM053033.1, on the reverse strand, counting down.
CGCATGCGCATTGGCTCACGCCCCACGTGACCTCCAGCTGGCCTATAAAAGAGAGGCCTCTGTGCCCAAACAGACGCTGGTTCGTCTGTCAGCTGCCCCTTGTCTCTGTACCTGTGCCTGTTGTTTGGATTGCCCACCTGTTACCGACCCGGATCGTTTGACCTCTCTGCTCTCTCCTGACCTTTGACCTTGGCTTGCTCTCCCGGACTGCTGTTATCGCCTGTGTTAGACCCTCGGCCTGTATCTCGGACATTGTCTCTTGCTGCCAGCACCTGATCCCCTGCCTGCCTCTGGACCTCCTCTGCCTAAGGCCTTGTTACCTTGCCTTGGACTTGCCTACCAGTGTTTGACCCCCAGCCTGTACCTGACTAATCTCTTGTGTTTGACCCTCAGCCTGCAACCTGCTTTTCTGCCTGTGTTTGAACCTCGGCCGGCTCTCCAGCTCCTGCCTACCTCCACGCTGCTGCACCTGGGCCCATGTCAAGTCACCATCCAGCAGGTAGCTTGTGCCTCTTGGTGCCAACCGCCCCTGTACCATCTTCAGGGGCAGTGGGCGCTGAGTCGCAAGGGCCACTGCTCTCGGCATCTTGGCCTCGGTGAGTACTTAGTTCCTGATAGCTGGTGACACAAGCACTGCTAGAGTTACAGAGGCAGGAGGGGTAAATAATCAGTATTTCCCCTAGCAGTGAGGTAGTAATCCACCGGGAAAGCATGTGTGGTGGCAGGTAAACTTCCGCAGGATCGGGGGGTAAATAGCATATATGCGAGTCAGTCTCCTGATCCCATCAGGGGCACTTTTCTTGTGTTGCAATGTACAAAACAAAATAACAAATAGTTAAACTGTAAGGCAAAAACCGTAACTGAAAGGGAAGGGGGCCTCGAAGAAGAGCAGGTGCAAGACCAGATCAACAGGGGCTCCCCTTCAGCTCACTCCCCAAGTCGATCAAGCATGTCTCATGAGGGGGAGATCAAGGTAGCGGCTGTTCGTTCCTCAGTGTCAGAGGGGAAAAGTATATAACTGGAGGAGGGTAAGACCGAGTCTCCAGCCTGCATAGGAGAGTGAGGGTAACAAAACCATGGGCTCAGGCATGGTTACTGACTGTCAAGGCGCCTCAGTCCCGGTGCATTTGGAGGGAAAAATAATGTACTCACAATGTGTCCGGTCAGCGATGAGGTGGCAGGGACTCCAGCCAGGCTGATGCTTCTTTCGGCGATTGGAAAAATCGGACCGACTCTCCGTCCTGGACTCGGAGGCGCGCAGGGAAGAAGACGTTGTAGCGAATGCTGCGGGTTCTTATCGCATGCCTTCACCGCGTCTAACGACTTTCTCTGCTTCTGCGTTTCGACAGAGTAATCAGGGAAATAGCATTAGCCTGGCGTTATGAAGCTGCAGGTCCCCTTGTGCTCTGGAGGCGCAAAGCACTTCATCTCGGTTCCTAAAGTTTAACATGCGGAGAATACATGTTCTAGGGGGGGCCCCTGGAGGGCCTGGCTTAGGTGGGAATCGGTGGGCTCTCTCCACCGTGTACTGCGGGGAGAATCGGGCAGCAGGGAGGAGATCACGGAGCATGTCCTCCATGAATCCAGTCGGGTTGCCTCCCTCTGAGCCCTCCGGGAGGCCGATGATCCGGAGGTTGTTCCTCCTGTTGCGGTTTTCGGCATCCTCTGCATGGTACTCAAGTGCCTTGACCCTGGTTTGGAGGGTGCAGAGGGCCGCTGAGTGTTCCGTCACCTCGTCCACCACGAGGCCGATTCTCTGCTCCGTCTCCGTGACCCTGGAACGTAGCTTGTCCAAACCCTGCCTAATAAGGCCTACGTCCATCTGTACCGCCTTAATCTTGGCGGTGAGGGTCGACTGGCAGGTTGCGATGGCCGCCATCACCTCCGCCAGCCAGGGAGGTTTGGATTTGGCCTGCTTCATGAGAGGTGTTTGTGATGCCACGTGCGAGCAGTGCCTAGTGTGTGTCTGCGCTCGCTCGGCGGGAACCGTCTGCGGGTTTTCTTCTTGCGAGGGGAATCTGAGCCACTTTCCCCTACCGGACTGTGTGCGGGAGGATCTACGCCTCATCCGGGTGCTGGCAAGAGGTGAGTCAGGGTGGTACCTCCGGTGGAAGCGGATAATCTAACGAAAGCCAGCGGAGCTCATGGAAAGTGCGACCGGTCACGTTGCCATCTTGGACACGCCCCCCTGCTAAACACCTTTAATCGTCAGCAGAATATAGCTGTCTTGTCATTTCTATCAGTTCCTGGTGAAGCTTGTAGGAGGAGTTTTCATATTGCACTGAGCTGTCCTATGAGGCTGCAGAGCTCCTGACCCTCTGTCTGGACAGTGCTGATTCCCCCTGTGCTGATCACATGCACTCAAAAAAAAAACCTCTCTAACAATACACATCAAACTGAGCATGTGCAGCCTGACTCAAATGACTGTGTCTTATCGAGACTTGTCCAGAGGGACAGTGCAGGGAGGGGAGGATATGTACATACAAGGAGTTAACACTAGGGGCAATCAAGGGGTCAACTGTGTTCCCTAGGTGTGTTCTAACTGTAGGGGGGATGTGCTGCCTGGGACAACACAGAGATCTCTGTTCCCGATCACTGGGAACAGTAGATCTCTGTCATGTCTCCTGTCAGAAACAGGATCTGCCTTCTTTACAAAGGCAGATACCCATTCTGCCTCTGTACTAGGTGATCGTGGGTCGTCTGCGGACATCAAGTCAATAAGGCTTACCTATAGGTACTTTAAATATTTCCTAAACATGCACTGTTTAGGAGATATGTACTGTATACTGCGCCAATGATGTCATCGGGGATGCACTCTGAAGGAATGGCTGCCCGTTCGTGACCGGCAGTTCCCACGCAGAAGTAACGTCAAGCGAGGCACACAGCCAAAGTCCGTGGCCCTGGAAGGAAGACAGGCGAAGATGGATGCGACTAGCAGTGGGGACAACGTGTGCTCAAGGTTGCCGCCTGTCCAGGATACACCCGGACAGCTTGGGTTTGGAATCATGTGTCCGGGTTTTAGCCTGCCTGGAACCCAGACACATTATTTAGACTGAATTATGGATTCCCAGCAGGGTTGCTGGCTGCAGTTGTCTAAGCTGAGAGTGTCTGTTACACTCTTTCACACTGCCCAAAGCCAACACTATCAAACGCCCCCCCCCACCCACCCACACATGCAAAGACAGGAGAGGAAAGAGGGCTCAATCAGCACCCCCTCCCCCACCCCTACCCCTCTGTGTCTACCTACACTCCAATCCTTGGCACTGAGCCTCAGAAAAGGAAAGTTGGGGCTGGAAATTTGAAGTCCAGCAGCCTCAGATACATCTGGATGAGAGAAGCTGACTGCCAAAGGATGAGTGAGCTCACCATCCATCCCTGTCTGTGACTGAAGTCTCCCCCTTCCCTCTCCTGCCTCTGAGTAAGTATATCAAGAAAAATCAGGGTTCTCAGAGCACCCCTTACATCAGAGTTACCCTTTACATCAGAGGCCACAGTGTTTCCCCTTACATCAGAGTCTTCTCCATACATCAGAGTTCTCAGTGTTCCCCCTTAGATCAGGGTTCTCAGAGCACCCCTTACATTACAGTTCCCCTTTACACCAGAGGCCACAGTGTTTCCCCTTACATCAGAGTCTTCTCCATACATTAGAGTTCTCAGTGTTCCCCCTTAGATCAGGGTTTCCAGAGCATCCTTTATGTTACAGTCCCCAGAGTTCTCCCTTACATCAGAGTCTGCAGAGTCCCCCCTTACAGTGAAAGGGAACTCTGCGAGTTCAGATGTAAAAGGGGAACTCTATGAACTCTGATGTAAAGGGGGACTCTTGTTATTAACTTCATATGATTAGAAATGTTATTTAATAGCAAAATATATGTATAGTTTATACTATAAAAATAAATTGCTGTGCGCCGCTAAAGTGTTCGGGTTTGACTTGGAAGAAAAGGTGGCAACCCTACGTGTGCCTTGTTTGCAGGTAAGTGTCGCATAATACTGCATACTAGCACATTATGCCTTTACATTGCAGGGAAGAAGGGGAAAAACCCCTCCAAGTTTACTTCCACTTTAATCTATTGCAGTCAGATGGCTGCCAGAGAATGAGGAGTCAATAACCCTCCATTCCCCTTTTTTTCCTTCATTCAACTTTATTGACAATTTACACTCTGACGTTGGAAGATACTAGAACTGTATTTGTTCGCTGTAACTATTCTTATTACTACATTTGTATACACGGCTGTCGAATAGTTTTGTGAACGTCAATAATAATTAGTACCCAACAAAAGCAACAAGTGATCGTACCCGCCCACAATCTATAAAGTGTGACGTGCAGGCGCTGGGATGCGGTTAGACAATTAAGGTGTGGCGATGACAAAGCAAAGCACATGACTAACAACCTTGTGCTGATGTGCTCATTTCCGCGTATCGCGACATATAAAAAAATTCCCGATGTCTGTAAGTCCTTACTGTAAAAAAAAACGTGTCCCGAGTTCTTTTGCACTAGAACAAGCAAATGCGCAATTTTTCTGGGGACCGCTTTAATGTTATTCAAACCAAAACTGCCTAACGCAAAATGGCTTCCACCGAGGACACAACTAGCGAGCCGACTCGCGCTCTACATGTAGAAAAGTGTCGGTTTCGTTAGGCTGTAGCGTGCGGCTAGTATGGAACGACCGAACACGGACCCTGCATTTTCTTACTTAGAAACGTATAGCATACAAATAAGATAAAGGAGAATTTGTGACTAAGCACTTTGAAGGTTTCTCAGGCTTCTATTGGCTGGCCAGATGACGTCACCTGTCGCCATCTTCCTGTTCCAAATTTTCCTTTAGCGCTTGACCAACCAGCTTCCTCGTTTCAGCCCCCGGTTTCCACGCCCTTCCCCTTACGTCACGGCGCCTTATAACGGCGGGCGTCGCCTACCGCCGCCATTCGAGGCTCAGTCGTCAGGTATGTTAGGAGAGAATCCATGGAGGAGATTTTGGCGCTTGCCCCTCCCTTTTCATTGTCCTTCTCCACGACCCCGCCGCCATTGTGTGTCTGCTCCCTTATACGGTATTCGTAATTAATGTGTGTTTATTTTGTCTCCTGTACAGGTCACTGCCTCCACGAATTGTTCTGGCTCTTCAGCGTTTGAATGCTCATGTTGGAGGATAGTTATTAATCTCTAAAGAACCCAGAAGCTTCTCTCTGCTTGGACCATACTGAAGATCAAGGGGAACAAAAAAAAAAAATCCCTCATCTGCTCCATCTACACGTCTTCCCCCCTCAAATTTATGCCGTTCTCATGAATCTGAACTCATCTAAACACCATAGGGCGGTTGAGACGTTAGAATAACAATAATTGGTAATAAAACAAACAAAACAAAAAGCTAGAAACAGTATTACTGAAAGCTAGACTTTTAAACTGAATTTCAGCCATATTTTGTGTGGCTAAGTTCCCCTTCAGTATGGATTCACTGGACAGTTTGCAACCCTGAGCTGTACTACGCCCTTTATAAAGATGGTGGCTGCAGTCTTTGTCATGCTGCTGTAACCTTATAGAGGCACATTGGCCCTTCTAAGAGGAATTAGAAAGCCCCACTTTGCCCTCTTTTTCTTCACTTTTTAGCCCAAAAAAACCTACGTTTCGAAGCACAGGAGGAGAATTTTGGATAGTAAGTGATTTTTTTCAAACGACCTTTTGACAAACCCCCCCCCCCCCCCCCCCAAAAAAAAACGTTTCCCCACATATAAAATCCATGTGGGGTTCTCTAAACTCCGAGTTTCTTTTTCTCAATGGACATATAATGGTATCAGTAATTCCATGCTACAGTGACACTCATTACCAGGAAAGCCTTAAAGCTGCAGAGACATGAATTGTGTATTTAATTTGTATAATTAGGTTGGCATGCCTTTGTTCTATGACTAAGCCATTAAAATTAGAGGGGCTGGCTGGTCTAGCCAGGCAATAATGATCTGTAGCTAGGCAATAAGGAAATATAGAGCTGTAAAACCTAGATATAATGTAGATTTCAGTGGAAAAATGAGCTCCCATACTTGAGATGAGGTTGGGAGTTGTGCCTGAAGGGCTTCATCTCAGTGTGGGAGACGGCATTTAACTTGGGTTAGCAGGGAGTTGGAGATTAGCTGTAATAATAGATCCATGAGCAATCTGTACATAAAGATTGCAGGCAGAGAAGGCTGCTCGGACACCAAGGAGGATGACCCCCCCATATTCCAGGATGGCCAGGAACAAATTTGTGTCCAGGCAGGCAGCATAAAGGAGTTTATGGAAAGCAGTAGACGAGAGCAGATTGATTAATGGAGGATTAACCATTCCATCCAAGGACTCTTCCTCTTGTTTTGCGCTTTTTTTTCCAATACTGTGGGCTCTGAATGGATATAATTACACAACAGTGGAGTCATATTTTTTTCACTGTACATTTTAAGAGAAGAGATTTGAAAGCAATCTAGTAATAAAGATTGCATAGCTTCTGCCTACAAAATACTAAAAAAAAAAGTGTTGGCACATATCTAAAATGCAACGCTTTCCAATGATGACTGTGTCTTCTTGGGCAATGTGGCAAAAGTGTAGCATGGGTAGACCTTTTTTTCTATAATTCTGTCACTTTTTTTTTTTTTTTTTTTTTTAATAGATTTTGTGTAAGTCGACCCGTGTATTGTTTAAAAAGTAATGTATGTCATTTCATAACTCCCATTTCTGAATATTATTTGCCACAACACACATTTCATCCTTTTTTTTCCCCCCATGAAATTGGGGTCATTGTATGCAGAAGAGGCAATATGCATCTTAAATATTTCAAAGTTGAGGCAAAATTATCTGCAGTGTTGGATCTGTACTAATATATATTTTTTTAATGCATGAAAAAAAAAAAAAAAAAAAAATATATATATATATATATATATATATATATATATATATATATATATATATATATATACCATTTTTTTCAGTAGTTTACCACAGGACTTTTTATTTTTTAAAGCATTTATTGCAGTGCATTTGGACGGTTCTTCAAAATGGCTGCTCTGCTTGTTGTTTTTAGTCTGGCGTGTTCCAACATCAAAATGGCTTCTGTCACTCCTTCTTTGTTTGCAGCAGGGGCGGACGGACAAGTTGTGCTGCAAAGGGGTTGGCCAATGTGCACAGCCCATGGAAACACCCTCTTCTCTTCTGCTTATACCTCCTGCTTAGCCAGACATCTAATATAGATGTTAGAGTGGTGGATAGACTAAATCCATGTTTAGTTTTTCAGCATTTTATTCCATAAGCCAAAGCCTTTCTGCTTTTCAGATAGTAATTCTATTTTTTATTTTTTTATGTTATGCAGCACACAATAGGAAAACAATAGTTACCACTGTAAAGCACAAGACAATTGCTACAATAGCCATTATTTATAGAAATTACTTTTTTTTTAATTTTATTCATTAAGTACCCACCTGCTCCACAGTGTTTAAGTTTACATTGCACATTTCACTCATGCTTTTATTTCTACTAATTTAACTTGTATTTTTTTGTAGCCATTTTTGGAAACCTAGACCTTTTTAGCTATCAACCAGATTTTTTTACATACTTGCAATTTTATCAAGTAAGCTTTTTTTTCCCCAAAAAATCTTCATCTCCCTTGTGTGTTTGAGGTATTCTATATATATATATATATATATATATATATATATATATATATATATATATATATATATATATATATATATATATATTACACACACCTAGAAATGATTGAACAGTGCATTATGTGTTGTATGTTTGAGGGTGTGTGTGTGTATATGTGTGTGTGCATGGGTACTCAAGAATTATAACCACTATTTGCCTTTCAAAAAAAATTATATATTTTAACTAAAGCCATTCATTTTTTTTTTGGTCAAGTACCCCCCCCCCCCCCCCCCAAAAAAAAAAAAAGAAAGAAAAAAGATACTACAGTTGATGGGTTTTTTTTTTTTTTTTTTTTTTGCTTTCATTATTCCGGTGATTTACTGCCAGTATAAATTGGGCTCTGTTTAGTGATAAATGCCTTTTTTTTTTTTTTTTTTGTACTGTTCTTTTAACTTTATCTGGCATTTTTGGAGGTGAAAACATGGCTGTCACTTTTTTTTCCCTATACATTTAAAATGTTTAGTAAACTTTACTAAAAGTTTTTTATTTTACTATCATACTTAAGTATAGGAAAAAAAAAAACTCCCTTTTTTTTTTTAATGCGTTTTTTTTAATTTTAATTTTGTTTTTTGCTTCATCGCTGAAATTCACATTATACTACATGTAAAACTATCTGAAACGCAACCTTCGGCACTCTGGGTAAGTATTCTGATATTGCTTCCCATACCATAGCCAGCTGCAGGCAGTGGTCAGCCTGGAGTCAATGATATTAAGGCACCACTGCCAGTTGTTGGCATGAGTATGAATGCCTTTAGCACAGGGTCAGCTGTTACAGATACCGTCATTGTGTGTGTTGGATGAACTAGAGGACAATCCCTGTCACTGAGATGAAAGGCCAGCTCAAGTATTGGTAAGCAAACCATCGCAAATATGTGCGTATATGCACACTTTGCCCATCTCTTGTTAACTTTATAAAAGTTTGCAACTTGATGTTGAAAATCTTCTAAGTGCTAGCAGTTATTGCAAGCACAAAAATGTATGCATGCTTATGTGTTTATTTACCCTTTGCAGTTTAAACCTATGCACTGAACTGTTATATAAATGCTATGTACACATGGCGGTCTAAACCAGCTATGGTACATTAGCTTTTCTGTACAGTGGAGATGCTTTAGAATATTTTTATTTATTTATTTTTTTAAGAAAAGTGTTAGTGTTGAACAAAGCAATCAAATATTCCCTGTGTTAATCTGAGCTATAAAGATTTCATCTTGAAATCCAGTTGCTATTGGGGTCAGCAACAGTTTCTTTAAAACCATTTTCATACACAAGGCCTATCGTAGCCAAAATAAAGATAATGAGCCTAATTTAATAAATTGGGGAAAATACCTGTCTGTTTTTCCAGGGTATTTGGCCAGATTCTGTATTTCATGCTGACATTTTCCAATTTAGGGTTTAGTCCACTTGATATAGGGCTACCGAAATTCTAGGGCAGGGGTCTTCAAACTACGGCCCTCCAGTTGTTCAGGAACTACAATTTCCATGCCTAGTCTTGTCTGTGAATGTCAGAGTTCTACAATGCATCATGGGATGTGTAGTTCTGCAACAGCTGGAGGGCCGTAGTTTGAGGATCCCTGTTCTAGGGCCTGTCTGTATTGCACCAGAGTAAGCAGCTTTAAAATTTGATGGCTTTATATATGCGTTTTTCTCTTTCACCCAAGAGTCACACTTTTAAAATTGGATTCAAATGCAAAGATATGTGAAAACAGACCCCTGATTCCATTGATTTTTGGTTTTAGATTTCGGTGTATGCAAGCAAATACTCATGTGGTGGAGGCCCTAATCTGCAGCTTTTATTAATAGAACCTCTGTTCATGCTCTTCCTGTTATTGGTTAACACCTTTCTGACAAGTGGGGCATTGCATTGTCAGATGTCCCTGGTGCAGACTGCAAGTTGCTGTGCAGACATCGTGCATTGTTGCTAGGAAGCTGACCCAGAGCAAGAATGTGCAGCCAATGCTTAAGACAGTTCATGTAGACAGGAAGTGGCTGAAAAAGGCCGTAGGAGATTAGCAGCACTGAGATGTAAAAGGTGAAACCAGTACTTTATGAAATAAGACAAACATTTTATGCACAGTACTTTAGCAAATTAAATATGGGTTAGATCTACTTTAAAGTGTATCCACATTTTGAATAGTTAAGGGAAGAGTTAAATTCCTGTTAGGCTTTTATTGCTATCTGTGTCCCCACATGTGGAGATTTACTGTCTTTGTCCTAGACCAGGGATATACAATTAGCGGACCTCCAGCTTTTGCAAAACTACAAGTCCCATGAGGCATAGCAAGACACTGACAGCCACAAGCATGACACCCAGAAGCAGAGGCATGATGGGACTTGTAGTTTTGCAACAGCTGGAGGTCCGCTAATTGCATATTCCTGTCCTAGACCACGGGTCTCCAAACTATGGCGCTCCTGTTGTTCAGGAACTACAATTCCCACCATGTCTGTGAATGTCAGAGTTTTACAATGCCTCATGGGACGAGTAGTTTCACAACAGCTGGAGGGCCGTAGTTTGGAGATCCCTGTCCTAGACCATTGATACCAGCAAAGTCCAAACTAAGTTGAGTTGTCACTAGAACAGGAAAAGTTTGAGGTAGAGAGGTTTCTTACTTTTTTGTTTCTCTTGACAGAAAGGGAAGGAGTAACATCCTGAATAAAACTACCAGGGGTTTTAACCATCCTTTACCCTATCCAACATTAAAAAAAACTGAAAATTATATCATACCCTAATTTTCTTATCTTGGTGCCTATCCATGGCAGCATACACGTGATTCAGTATGCTGCCATGGAGGCACCAGGAAAAAAAAAATAGTTTTTAGGTATACCTAATGAGCTGCCATTTCTTGTCTTTTAGAACTGTCTTTTGCCACATAACTGCCAATCAGATTTAGGGGTTCACCAACAGAAGTCAATTTAACATTTTCATCTTCTTTGTGACTTTGGGTCCACATTAAACAGTGTTTACTGGTATATGGCCATTCAACAATAGAATGCCAGTTAACAGCTCTAGCTTTGCTCCAGTTTTAATAAATCAGTCACACTGCTGTGATTCTAATGATCCCTTGCAGAATCTAACTTTCTAGTGTTAAGGCTCATTCCCACAGCAACACATCGCATATTGTGTATGAGTTGTTATAACACATTGCAATGTTCACTTTTTTTTTTCTTTTAACTGTTAATTGTATACACTTCAGTGGATTGCTATAAAATGTATGCCTACACCAGAACATTATTGTAAACAACCCTATACAATGTGAATGCAAAGCTTTTTGCCTTGGTGTTGGACAATGCAGCCCAACAGGGATGGTGTGAATAAGCCCCAAGTAGAAAAGAGATACTTTGTATCATTTGAGGCCCATTTCACACTGGCCGGACCGATCAGGTCCACCTGTTTTTCTGTCGGACCTTCCATTGCTCTTTTTTGTTGCGGCGCATGACAGCGGACATGTGTCCACTGACATACGCCAGCGTCCAATCTGTTCTGCTTAAAACAGACGAATGGGGATCAGTCCAGCTAGTTGGATGGAAATGGACAGGCCCCATAAAGAACAGCGGGCTCAGCTTTGTCCACTCTGCATAGCGGAGCGGACATGGACCTGTCATCCACCTGCTCAGCGGGGGTCAGTGCACAGATCCCCCCGCTAAGCAGCTGGATCTGCTTGATGGAGTCCGCCCCATTCGCAATGGGCCTAATGGACTGAAAAAGGTGCACATGCTATCTTCTTTTTTTTTGTAACGCAGCTCACCTTGCACCAACGCAGTGCAACATTGTGAACCAAGCCTTAAAGTAGAACTGAAGGCCGCAATACTTACCGCTGTTTCAGCTGTCCAACACGTGTGAGGTATCTCGCCGGTGCTGACGACTTTTTCCTGGCTTCTTCAAGTTGCCGATCTTTGGCCTCCTTGATTGGCCAGTGCAGAATTTCAGTCAACCAACACACAGGCACTGTGCTGAAATGTACACTGAGCACTGTGTGTGCGCAGCTCAGTGTTTGATTTCAAGAAGACTGAGCTAGCAGGTAGGTCTTTATTGCTGAGAGACATTTGCAATAAAGAGCCTGCCCGCTTGCAGTTTTTGCATTTTCACCTTTAGTTCCAATTTAAGGTCTGATGACATACTCCCAGCTAACTATACTGAAGATGATGGCATGGGCAAGATGATGGTATGGCATAGGTACAAACAGTTTTAAAGTGGTTCTTAGGGGTTTTATACCTTAGTGCAGTGTTTCTCAACTCCAGTCCTCAAGGCACACCAACAGGTCATGTTTTCAGGATTTCCCTCAGATGAAATGGCTATGGTAATTACTAAGGTAGTGAAACTGATTAAAAAACCTGTGCAAAATAATGGAAAGCCTGAAAACATGACCTGTTGGGGCGCCTTGAGGACTGGAGTTGAGAAACACTGCCTTAGTGCATTCTATGGATAAGGCCTCCTGCACATTGGATGTTTTTACAGCTGCTCCTATGAGCCTCTGGTGGTTTTATTTTTGTCCCTCTAAACTCCCCTGCATGTTAGCCTATGTGTCCATGCACACAGACTTTTAGACACTTTTAGAGGCAGAAAATAAAACCTACTGCCAGTGCGTCCAGGCGCAGCAGAGTTTGGGCAGAAAAAAATGCTTGATGCTTGTAAATGCGTCTAAACATGCGTTGACACTAAGCGCGTTTAGCGCTTGAGTGGTAATTAATTTCCATGACCAGAATTATTTATTCTGGCCAATAAAATGAATGAACACCCATGTGCTTTATGTGGGTAAAGGCATTACACACTTTTACAAGCTCCATGTGCTTTTTTTTTTTTTTGCCAAAGTGCTGCTGCTAGGAGGAAGGCGAGACCTTAAAGCGGTAATAAACCGCAAAAAAAAAAACACTCTCTGCAAATGTCGTCATGTGCTAGTATGCATCATTTACAATATATACAAAAAAGGCTTTACTACCACTTTAGGCCCCTTTCACACTTGTGCGACCTGAAAGGTGCGTGACTTTGCCGCAATGCCTGTGTAATCTTGAGGTCTATGGACACACCGAAGTAGAAGTCACACATATATGAATGGTACTCATTCAAAATCATGGGGTATGACTTGTCATGTGACTTTGCAGTCCCAAGTTTTAGGACAAGTGTGAAAGGGGCCTTAAGGTAAACCTTCCTGCAGCCGCTCCTGAATACTTATTTTGCCCCTTTCTGGATCCAGTACTGTGCCAGATTAGCCATTGGCTCCTGTTGCTGTCAAAGCCTGTGAGGAGGGAGGGGACACGCTGCACTGTCTATGTCTATGGACACACAAAGCCACGCTTGGGAATGAGCCCAAATGTCTGCCCCCATAGCAAATGCTTGCTGTGGGAGCAGACAGAGGAGCCAAAAGCGGTTTGGGGGCCACAATGTGCAATACTATTGCACTGAACAGGTAAATATAACCTGTTTGTTATGAAAGGCAATTTTTTTTAAATTAAAATAACACTAACTTTTGTAAAAATCAATTTTTCTTGGTTAAACTTTTAAGCTTAGGCCTGCTTTTATTTTGTACAGTGCATAATAAAATTCCAGCAGTGATAGCTGACATGTCAGTGCAGAATACTTTTCTCTATAGGTGCAATATATACAATAATGTCCTCTAATCCTGCACACTTTTCCTGAACTGGTGTATTATATTCACATTCGCATGCATATATAATATACTTGATATAAGAGCAATGATCTTTTTCTTGTATAAAATAAAAATGAATGTCCTTGCCTCCAGATTTGAGCACATACCCAGTGACATGGGATTGGACGTGTGAGTTTGTCTGGTATTAGCAGTGTGCGTGTTTGTCTGATGGAGTACAGAGCCTGTGTGTGAGTGTGTGTGTGTGAGTGTGTACGCTTCAGCTGCTGGAGAATTGAGATAGGCGGAGACTGTTTCATCATTTCGAAGTCTCCCCATCTCCCTCTATCTGTTAAAGGAGAAATAGCTACATGTGTCCGTCCGCCTCGGCTGTAGAAAGTATATTATGCAGCAAAGGGCAATGCAAGCAGCTGTTCTGACTTAGTCATGCTAGAGGTCAGCCCAGGGATGGTGTAAGTTTACAACTTCCATAAGGTAGAAGAAGGTTCAGAATTATTCTTACTTTTATAACATGTATTCATCAGGTAACATATTCTAATGAAAACAAATAGACTGAATAAAAAGTTATACATTTGGAAGAAACGAATCCGTTTACACAAGGCTTCTCTGCAGCTTTATGGACTCCTTGTCAAAATCATCCCAAACCGTGTGAGCCATGTTCAAGAATCCATCAATGCTGGCAAATGTACAGCCGTGGCCAAAAGTTTTGAGAATGACACAAATCTTAACTTTCATAAAGTCTGCTGCTTCAGGATTTTTAGATCTTTTTGTCATCAGTTACTATGGTATACTGAAGTATAATTACAAGGCAATTACATTACGTTTATGCAGAGAGTCAATATTTGCAGTGTTGACGCTTTTTCAAGACCTGCAATTCGCACCTGGCAAGCTATCAATCATCTTCTGGGCCACATCCTCACTGATGACAGCCCATTCTTACATAATCAGTGCTTGTTTTTTTTTTTTTTTTTTTTTTTTCACCCGCCTCTTGAGGATTGACCAAGTTCTCAATGGGATAAAGGTCTGGGGAGTTTCCTGGCCATGGACCCAAATGTCTGTTTTGTTCCCCAAGCCACTTATCACTTTTGCCTTATGGCAATGTGCTCCATCATGCTGGGAAAGGCATTGTTCGTCATCAAACTGTTCTTGGATGGTTGGGAGAAGTTGCCGTCGGAGGCTGTGTTCTTAGGCAAAATTGTGAGTGAGCCCACTCCCTTGGCTGAGAAGCAACCCCACACATGAATGGTCTCAGGATGCATTACTGTTGGCATGACACAGAACTGATGGTAGCGCTCACCTTTTCTTCTCGGGACAAGGTTTTTCCCGGATGCCCCAAACAATCGGAAAGGGGTTTTTATCAGAGAAAATGACTTTACCGCAGTCCAATCCCTGTACCTTTTGCAGAATATCTGTCGGTCCCTGATGTTTTTCCTGGAGAGAAGTGGCTTCCTTGCTGCCTTTCTTGACACCAGGCCATGCTCTAAAAGTCTCGCTGTGTGTTCAGATACTCACCTACCTGCTGCCATTCCTGAGCAAGCTCTGCACTGGTGGTGCCCCGATCCCACAGCTGAATAAACTGTAGGGGACGGTCCTGGCACTTGCTGGACTTTTTTGGGTGCCCTACATAGCCTTAATAAATGCAGTGGAAATATTTTTTTAGGGGATTAAGTTCATTTTCATGCCAAAGATGGACTTTTGCAATTGATTGCAATACATCTGTTCACTCTTCATAACATTCTGGAATATATGCAAATTGCCATGATATAAACTGAGGCAGCAGACTGTGAAAATTAATATTTGTGTTATTCTCAACTTCTGGCCACGGCTGTAATAGTCCCTTTATATATGAAGGAAACAAACGCCTCTTGTATTAATTTTGACTAAGGCTGGGTTCACACTATTGCGCATGTCAGGAGATTGTGACCGGCTCTCAATGGAGCTGGTTCACACATCTCCATAGCGGCTGCGTAGCAAATTGCACAGGAGTCCTGTGCATCTGGTCCGTTTCAGGTCTGAATTCAGCCAAAAATTCTGACTAAAAGGGGGAACAGGGACGTATCAGACCCCTGCTGTGAGCCGCTCCATATGGCAGTGTGAACGCAGCCTAAGAGTGATTAAATGAAGGGTGCTACAAGTCCCATCACACATTTTCTTAAAGATGGCTATATAATGTTGTTTAGTACAACTTTCAGAAAAACTTGCCAGAAAAGTGTACAATTCATTCCTTCATATTCTGGGTCAGCAACTCAAAGTGTGACGCTAAAGAACCGGTATAACAGGCGGCAAGCTTACATTCCCAGAAGAGATCAGCAATGGCGGTCTAAATGATTCACTCCTGACAAGTGTACTTTAAACTTGTTGGTTCAAACTAAAAGCACAGCCACATCTTGTTTTATATTTTTTTGGCTTGTAAAATTGCAGTTACACAACCTCCCCTCCTTGCTATTATTACTAACAGCTATTCAATGATTGTTTTGTGTCATCTATATGTACTTTGTATTTTGGTGTATTACATGTGGTTTGGGACCCAGCACTGTGTCCTACATGCATGGGTATACCTTTTTTTTGTGATTTTGATAATTATAGTAGGCATTTGGGGTCCCAGACAACACTATACTAACACCTGGAGCCTAAACGTAAGAAGGTTAACCTTATGCTATATGGTGCATTTTAATTGCCTTATAAACCTGACTGACGTAAGCTTTACTATAATGGACACTGCAAAGCTTGCTACCAGAAGAAAAAAAATTCAGACTGGCATCACACAATTGTGGTACTGTAGCATGAATGCACTGGTGCAGTGTGGTGCTATTCGTTGTGAATGGCACCCCAACACGCTTGTGCATCTAATCTGTATGGCAGTGAAACACACAGTATCGCACTACTTTGTATTATGGTGTGTTTTCTATAGGGGAATAAAGGTGCAGGTATAGTTTTTGGCGAGTTGAGTGCCAATTGTAAATGACAACACAACGCACATTGGGGGTTATTTACGAAAGGCAAATCCACTTTGCACTGCAAGTGCATTGGAAGTGCAGTCGCTGTAGATCCGAGGGGGACATGCAAGGAAAATAAACAGCATTTTAGCTTGCACGTGATTGGATGATGAAATCGGAAGAGCTTCCCCTCCAGATCTTTCCCATAGCCCCCCCCCCCCCCCCCCCCCCCCCCGATTTACAGCAACTGCACTTCCAAGTGCACTTTTAGTGCAGAGTAGGATTGCCTTTCGTAAGTAACCCCCATTGTGTGTTTAGGAATGCACAGGTGTGGAATGGGTCAATGGACTAACACATGGTGGTTCTAAATCCACAAATTCAATTTTTTTTTTAAATGCAGGTCAAGTCTCTGATCTGATTACATTTTCTTAGTTGTAATAATGTTTTTTTATTTATCACATTATTAATTGTAATGGTTGCTGTAGGTTAGTCAATTGAACCTATAGTGTTCAGACTGAGCTCAACTTGATCAACACAGTAGTAATAGAACTCTGACACAACTTTAAAACAGGAACTTCACTGCATCTGAGCATCACAAACCAAAAACACTGTTTTTAATTCATTTTTAATATTCAAAGCAAACTCGCCCATCCAGCCACGTCTCCATTCTTTATTTTGCTAAGAAATCATGTTGCCAGCATTTCTGGCCATTTTGAGTACGGCAGATACATGAATGTAGCATTTACTTCCTGGCATCCATCTGCCCTTAGCTCAGGCATACAGGCAGGAGGGTGTTCTTGGATAAGAAAACCCCTCCTGAAGACTCCTGGGATGTATGAAATCCGTTGCCAAGGCTGGGAAACCAGGAAGTAACTGAAGGAATGTAAAAACGAGTAAACATGATATACCTTTCTATCTATTTATTAATGCAAGCAGTATATGGGTTAAAAATGGTCAAGGTTGACAGAGAGTGAAGTTCTGCTTTTAATGTATAACACTAGACTAAAAAAGTGGTTTGTGGCCCCTTCAAAGCTCACATTCATGGCAATCTACTGTATGTAGCAGCCATAATGTTTGTTTCCTGACCTTTTATCCAATAAGTCAGAATAGTGTTTGGGGCCTAAATCTGCTGTACGATGGCTGAAAACCATGAAATACATGAAAGTTGCCTTTATCCTACATGTTTGTAGTATGATCACAGTTTGATAGGCCATGTTACATTTTGATAACTCGATTATAAACCATAAAGTGCCCCCCGTCACATAACCATTTAAAAGAAGCTTTTCAAAATGTGGCCTATTCACTATTCCTTTGCAGCCTTTGGTCAGGTTAAGAATTCAAACGAAATGAAGAACCATACTAGATTTCATATTTATAGCTTCACCTTTTATATGTACTTTGCGGGTAAATCAGATGTTTTATGGTCCCTTTAGAATATTCTAAATTACTGTAATCACTAAAGTTTAGTAATATTTTTGGGGATTAGGTGGGTGCAGTCTCTTACAGATTTTAGATACTCGCTGTAACCCTTGGCTTCTTCCTGGTAATATATAGCCACACTGAACTTTAATTCTTACAAGTTCTTAGTGGTTATACCTGTCACTGTCAATTAAAATTTGTATTGTACAAATTATCCTCCAAAAAGTAAAACATAATAAGCAATATGCTTTAAAACATCTTTTTTGTATATGTTCAAAGTGAAATTCTAGATATACTTATCCAGGTTACCCCTGATTAACCGGTATAGTAATATGCTACATGTCCATATATATCAAAATCTAATGTCCTTATCTGTTTTCATTTTTCCAGGTTGGTAAAATGGGGTCAGGACCCATAGATCCCAATGAGCTGCTCAAGGGTCTGGATTGTTTATTGGGACAAAAGGGAGAAGTTAAAGCTGTCGCTGGAATAACAAAAATATACAAGTAAGAACATGAATGTTGTAATGCTTTAATAATTAATTTAAATATACTGGTGACGTTGTGCTGGTTTTTAGATCTTGTTTTATTGCTCATACTTCATTTTTTACCTGTCTTTTAGCTTGATGAAAGAATCTCAGAAGATGGTTAGTCGGTGTATCTACATGAACATCATATGCCAGACAAATGCCCCAGAACTCCTTTCCAAGTAAGCAGCAGATGTGATTTATACTTCCTTTTTTTCAAAACTTATTCTGCTCTGATGATCACAGATGTCTAATTTTTAAAGTGGACTTTTAAGCAGCACATTGTTTTTTTTTTTTTTTTGCAAGCTGTAGAAAGTGTTGAAATCACGTAATCAATGTCAAGCTTTTAGTCATGTGGTCTCTGTGGTGATTCAAGTAGAACTAGGTAATCGATGGCTCTGTCTCCTAGTCAATATAGACGTCATCATTGGCACCAAAGGGCAAAAAGGCATAAAAATGTTTTGGTGACAGTTTAGTATCTAACCACTATATAGCCTTTGTTAGTGGCACTATATAGCCACTAACAAACTAGTGTATAGGGTTGTGTTGTATTGTTCTTTCTTAGTGACGTATTTAGGTCTACTTTAACCACTTGACCTCTGGAAGATTTACCCCTCCATGACCAGGTCATTTTTGGCGATATGGCGCTGCGTTACTTTAACTGACAATTGCAAAGTCATGCAACGCTGTACCCAATTTTATTTATTTAATTTTTTTTTGTGCTATAAACAACGACCCACAATTTTGTAAAAAAAAAAAATAAACAATTTTTATGTTCTGCTATAAAACATATCCTATAAAAAAATAAAAATAAAATTATTTAAAAAAATATATATAATTTCTTCATAAATTTAGGCCAATATCCTGCCATTTGTTTGGTAAAAAAAAAATATCCCAATAACCGTATATTGATTGGTTTGCGCAAAAGTTAGTCTAAAAACTATGGGACTTATTTTAAGGATTTTTACAAGTAATGGTGGTGATCAGCGACTTATAGCAGGACTGTGTTATTGCAGCGGACATCCTGACACTTTTGACACTTTTTGGGGACCAGTGACACTAATACAGTGATACGTATACGTGCTAAAAATATATGCACAGTCACTGTACTAATGACACTGGCTGGAAGGGGTTAACTGTGTGCCTCCTATACTGTGTGAGGTGCTTTTACTAGGGAAAGAGATGGAATTTATTTCCTGCCTTTGTAGGGACACAAATTCCATCCCTTCCCTTCTGTCAGAACAGCGATCTGCATTGTTTACTTGGGCAGGTCGCAGTTCTGTCTCTCTGCTGGATGATCGGCTGGTGCCGGAGGACATTGGGAACTGTGCACTCGCCAATCAGCTTCTGCTGTGTGTAAAACTGCTATAAGGGTGGACCTTAAAGTGGATGTAAACTCTCACATATACCCAGTGAAATGAACAGCCTCAGATTATACACAGCGATGAAACCAATATCCCTACATAAGTTTTACATGTATATCTTCTGTCTTCATCTGTATATATGCCTTACATTGGGTAAGAATTTTCACTTCCTCATTCTGTACTGTTACACTGGGAGCAGCTGATTGGAGGACACAGCCCCTCCACATTTGTAGAAGAATGAAAATGCTTTCACAGCTCTGCTCTGAGATGGCAGACTGACTGCTAATCTATTCATAGCAACCTCCCTTGACACGCACTTCTATATCCCATCACTGAGAACATGTGAGAAGTTATCAGGCTGATAACGGAGCTACAGAGCAAGAGACGGCTACTGGACTTGGTTTGAAGAGATATGAGAGAACACTACAGATATATGTGCCCAGCTCAAATTTTATGAATCGGGTTTACATTTTCTCTTTAAGTGGTTAAATGTATTGGCAAATCTCTCTGCTGAGCAAGTCTGAATCAAAACATGTTACAATAGGTGCTTCATTTATCTGTTTATTTTCAGAATAATGCAATAAAGTGACTTTTTTTTTTTTTTGTACATAACACATGAATCTGAGAATATAAATTGACTGCATTCTCAGGGCTCTCTAATCTTAAATTCTTATGTTTTTTTTTTTTATATATTTGGTGGACTGACCTCCTTTTCTGAATGTTTGTTTGTTTCAGGTTCATCCGGGTTGGTGGATACAAACTTTTAAATGTTTGGCTGACATATGCTCGTAACAGCAACAACAGCCCTCTGCTCCATCGAATTCTGCTGACACTTCAGCATTTACCTCTGACTGTGGACCACCTAAAGCAGGTAAAAAGTCTTAGACTGATGTTTTGATCATCTATAGGCAGGATGCAGACTCTAATATTGTGCTATATAATATATTCTTCGTCTTGAATTTACAGAATAACACAGCTAAACTAGTGAAGCAGCTTAGCAAAACCAGTGAGGATGAAGGTATGTATGGTGCATAGTTTATGCTAATTTACAATAGTTCAGTGTGTTTCTTGCATTTGGAAGTATGTTTACATTTTTTTTTTTTTTTTTTTTTAACCTCAGAACTTCGGAAGGTAGCACTTGTACTTGTCAATGACTGGATGAATGTAATCAGGACCCAGAGTAATCTTTTGCCTGCTGGTGAGTTGGTACTATGTTTGTGACTCTCGCCTTGTCTATAGAGTTGTCTCTGTAAATATCAGCCTCCTACCTCCACATGCTCACCTTACATGTGCTCCTTGCTGCTCCACAATTGCCACAGATTAAGGCCTGCATTTTGGCTGCTAGGCTTGAGTATGGTCATAGGGAAGCAAGTCCCATATCAATAAGTTCTATGTAGTGTCGTTGGCTGGGGATTTGCTGTGGGGGAACGTAGGTAAGATTAGTACAGGGTGGTTGGGCGATGCTTTTTAGAGACTATATCACTTCGCCCTGCATGAGAAAGAAGGTGGCAGTGTCTCTTTGAGCTAAAGCATCGATGGGCCAGTACAAGTTAATGGTGGTCGCTCCAAAGCAGATTTTTTTTTCGCTGGTAGGTAAGTTGTGAGGAGAAACAGCTTCTGGGAGGAAGAGATCCAAGACGCAGCTGTCCTTTTGCCTATTGCATTTTAGTAGCTTTAGAGAATGTTTCCCTATGCATATAAAGCTGGAAGTTGATCACTTGACACATTCTGCTGTCAAATAATATGGTAACTAAAGAGGGTGTAGCTTATATTAAGGGTTGTGTAATTTACAAGAGTTTGGATATTAAAGCTTTTGTTTCTGGGAATGGAGTGTGCCTGGGTCTGTTATCGCTGCATTTGATTTCTAAACAGAGCAGCTTTGTTTATTCTGTTAGGACCACAGCACACTCTCCTACTGCAGCCACTCCCTAAACCTTACAATTCTCATATAATTTGTCTTGCTCTTCTAGAAAAGGATAAAAAGAAAAAGAAAGAGGACCCAAAGGGACGATCTCCTGTGCCTGATAAGACTGCAGAAGCCAAAGCTGAGTCCTTTGTAGAGGATCAAGGGGATAGAAAGAAAGAAAAGCCCAAAATACAGCGCACTACTGCCCCTAGTCATGCAAAGTTCAGATCTACAGGTAAGTGACCACAAGCATGGTCCTCCTGTAAATTAACCCTTTTTTCTATCTTTGACTAATTTTGTTCTATTACCCTAACACAGGTCTTGAGGTGGAAACGCCATCGCAAGCTCCTATTAAGAAGCCAGCTTCTGTTCCAATTATATCAGACAAATACATGAAACCTGTTCCTGTTAAACGACAAAGGTGAGAACAAAAAGTGGACACTGTCAGCATTAAATGGTTGTAATATGTGCATGCTCAGCCAGCGTTTTTGTGGCCTCAGTCAGTGGGTTTAAGAGGCCTGCTGATTCACAAGATACAGCGGGACTCATTTAAAGGAACTGTTTCCAAATAAATGCATTTTATTAACACTTCAGTGTTTCCTTTTAAAATACAAGCTGCATTATTTTTTTCTGTTTTCAGTTGTGTTGCTTTGCTTACATTTTTGTTTTCTTTCCCAGTTCGGTTCCACCACCCAGTGATGCAACACCTGCAGAAAAGAAATACAAACCACTTAATGCTATACCAAATTCTGCCAAGGAGATCAAAGTGAAGATCATTCCTCCACAGCGTATGTGTCATAACCTACTTTAAAGTATTCCTTAATTTACGGTGGTTGCATTTTTTTCAAAGTTCCCTTAAAGTGAAAACCAAAAAAAAACTGACGGGTAGGATTTTTATGACAGAAGAGACCACTTTTGGTCCGTTTTGTCATAAACCCTTCTCCCTGCCTGTCAGCTTTTGTGTACCCTGAGTTGTGCACTTGCAGCTAAGCGTAGATTTACGGCCACAGCTGTATGTGACAATGTGACTCCCAATTGGCCAAAAAGTCAGAACTCCTAAGGAAGACCAGGAGAGGCGGGCAGTGCCCATCTGGAGTGCTTGCGGGGATCACTAGTCGGAGGTTTAATTCCACTTTAAGGTGTACCTTAGCAGGAGCAACAAGTTGCATAGTAGTACAAAAGGAGCTTTGGCTGTAATTCTCCTTTTTTAAGGAAGTATTTTGATTGCGTTTGGGGACCAGCATTTTTTTTTTTTATCCTTGCGGCTGCGTTCACACTACAGCGTTTTGAATCGCGGGCAGATGTGCCGCGATTCTGCCTGTGATTTGACAGTGCCGAGGTGTGAACGACAAAACGCAGGACTCGCATTCGAGATGGCATTCATTTGAATGATACCTCAAATCGCTGGACGTTTGTCGTCCAAAAGTAGCACCTGAACTATTTTTGTGCGACATGCGTCCCGAGATTGCAACACGTTTTATCGTGGCAGACCCGCACCGCAATTTGAGGTGTCATTCAAATGCATGGCATCTCGAATGCGCATTTTATCATTCACACCTCGGCGCTGTCAAATCGCAGGCAGATCCATCCGTTGTAGTGTGAATGCAGCCTAAGGTTTAGCAAGTCCTTTCAAGTGAAAGTAAACTCTCAATCCACATTAACTATTTTAAGTGCTATGCTGCTAGCTTTATTAAATGGATAGGACTGTATATATTTTATTTTAAACTTCCATTTCCTCAGTTGCTTCCTGGTTTCTGGTATAGGCCAGAATTATATTATACATCTCGGGAGTCTTTTATGGGCATGCATTGAATATAGTTTTCAGTTTGTAATGCTCACATACAGTTAAAACAGAACTTCACCCAAAAGGGGAGGTACCTAGCAGCAGGTACCTAGTTTTGACATGTACCTGCTCCCATTTCCGCTCGGATCTAAATATATTTTTAAAGAAATTACAAAGCTCCTCTTTAAAGTGGTTGTTAAGCCACTTGTATAAAAAGCTCCCATCCCCTCTGTATTAAAAAAATAAGTCCCCTGTGTCTGTGTTATATCATCATAAATATGCTTTTTAGTACTGCTAACACACCATCTTCCTGCGATCAGTTGCCTCCTCTCCCCGGCTGACAGTCCCAGTGGATGGGGCCGAGCACTGCCGCTGGCGTCAGCCGGGGAGGAGAGACAGTGCAGAGGAGTCACTTGATCACAGGAAAACGGTGTGTTATCATTACAGATAAGCATATTTATGATATGACACAGGGGAACTTGTTGTTCTAATACAGAGGGGAGATTTTAATGTTAAGTATGAGAGGAGCGGGGTGGGGGCAGGTGCTAACACGGGCAGACAGTAAGAGAGGTGAGGGGGGAGAGTATGGAGGAGAGGTCACAGACAGAGCACGGCTGCGGCTGACGGAGGCACGTACCCTGACAGCGGTGTAAGGGCTCAGCAGTCCTACTATATTGTGGTCAAAGTACAGGTGGAGGGTATAGCCAGGCAGGATCAGATCGGTATTGCAGGTGATGTAGGGGGCCAAATGACATGCTGTGCTGTATAACATGCTTTAAGGGAACAGGATCTGGTCTTTGTTTTTTTTTTTGGGTTAACAAATGCTTTAAGTTCTGCTTTAAGAATGACACATGCTGTTATAGTACTGTTGTCAAACAGATTCATGTAATTCCACTATTAAACACTACACAGGACTAGCATTCTTTCAAGATGCTTTTTTTAAATTGCAATATAGCCACTGCTATCCGCAGGAGAAATTGTACACTGCGATTACCTGCGGTTATGTGCTGATAGCTGTGCTAAATCAGTCCTGGGATGCAGTCAAATTATTTTTTCTAACAGCACAAAACCCCATGTAATGAAACCGTCGCTAAATGCAGTGTGTGAATGGGACCATAGGAAAGCATTGTGTGAGTTTAGGTGCGGTAGATTACTTCATCTATCTGCAGCTAAAAGCTGAATTTATATCCGCCCGTGTGAAAGGGGCCTAATATCCAATTTTTTTTTATTTATTTTTTTTTCCTTGTAGCTATGGAGAGTTTAGGTTTCTTGGATGCACTGAATTCGGCACCAATAACTGGACTTAAGATTAAAAAGAAGAAGAAAGCAGTTTCTCCAACTAGCAATAAGGTAACTAAATTGCTTTAAAAAAACACTGGAATGTTTTTATGGTAGTCTGATATATTTGCATAATCTCCAGTATTTGTTGGTCATCTGGGATATATAATTCTTAAAATGCAGATTGTGTTGAAATGTTTTTGAAACTGCCATACAAAGACCTAAAACCACATCTGTTTTTGTTTATTCAGCCCAGTCCATTTGACAGCAAGCCCCAAGGTGATGTACCAGCAGTCACCAAGCCCTCTTCGCCAGAACCAGAGCCCCCAGCTGAGGCAATGGAAGTGGAACGACCTGGGACTCCAGTTCCTGTGGAACTCCCTGAGCCTATGGACAGTAAGGCATCATTCTATACTCTTCCAAGCTTTAACCATTCCCGTCCTTTCTCCTTCTGCATATATTTCTCATATGGCTAATTTTGTCTTTTCATTTTGCAGCATCAGTATCTGCAGCTACACCTGCCCCACCCCCAGCAGATGTGAAACCTGCTGAGCCAGAAGTTCCCCAACTAACTAAAAAGGGAAAGAAGAAGAAAACGGTTAGCTGGCCAGAAGAGAGTCAACTTCGGGAGTACTTCTACTTTGAGTTAGATGAAACCGAGAGAGGTACATGGAATATCTAATCTCTGACATTATATTCTTGTAATTCACATGGCTTTGTGTACAGCTTTGTGCTATAACTGTCTTTCCTTCTATGCCTACTTACAGTTAATGTGAACAAGATTAAAGACTTTGGTGAAGCTGCCAAGCGAGAGATGCAGAAGGATCGTCAGGCATTCCAAAACGCCCGTCGGCTTAGCCATGACACCATGGAGGAGGTCGTTCCTTGGGTCTTTCCACGGCCGTTTTTGCACCTGGGAACACTTGTACAAAATGGGAGCAACAGCACAGAAAAGCACACCCAAGCTGAGCGGGAGATGGGCATCCTGCAAGAGCTTTTTCTCTCCAAGGAAAGGTTAGTTTGCACATCAAGCACTGTAAAACAAATTTCACATGAGCCTATTTTTTTTTTTTTCCTTTTTACAGCATGCTATGTACACGAGATTTAAGGGGGTGAATTTATTTTATTCAGACTGCCAAGTTGGAACTTTATTATTATTATTATTATTATTAATAATTTTTTTTTTTTTTATTCCCTGCAGTGTTCCTGACACCCCACATGAACCGGACCTTGAGCCTTATGAACCGATGGCTCCAAAGCTCATACCCCTGGATGAGGTACATTTTTTTTTTTTTTTTTTTTTTTTTTTAAAGATGCTACTTCACGCTACAATGATGCCTTTAGTCATCCCCGAGCATGAAGCCCACCTGACCTAACTTTCCTCTCTAATCCAACGATAATTTCCTGCAACAGTCTTGTCCATCTTCTCGTCATACTATCCGTGTACTTTGTTTTTTTTTTCTTTTTTAATCTGGTCCGGTTATATGATTTATCAGCTCTGGCTCCCCTGT
Source organism: Lithobates sylvaticus (assembly GCA_028564925.1). Taxonomy (NCBI): domain Eukaryota; kingdom Metazoa; phylum Chordata; class Amphibia; order Anura; family Ranidae; genus Lithobates; species Lithobates sylvaticus. The sequence goes on along the minus strand of CM053033.1, from coordinate 187,687,665 downwards.
GTAAGTGCGCATTCAACAATGGCTAAGAATCTCCAGTGCTGTAACATAACCCATCGGCTCCCATGGTTCAGCCATAGTCAGCACTCCTTCCTCCTCCTCCTCCCCCCCCCCCCTTTCCCCCCTGCAGTAGCTGCTCACTGACAGTGCTAAAACTGCATTAAAAATAGGTAAGTACAAAGATCAGGACAGGTAGGAGGAGGGGAGAAGTTTTTAAGAAGAGTTGAGTTAACCTTTTTTCCATTTTAATTCCCCTCTCTGCAGCCCACCAGCTTAAAAATATACCACCTTCTTGATCCAGTGATCTTCACTATGCAGTCGTGCGTAGCATCACAGAGCATTTATCTTTGAAGATATGCATGTTGGATCTTCCTTGTAGTGTGCGTGCATGCATGCCATAGCCCTATGTATTTATCGGTAAACCATACCTATGATGGCCCGAGTGGTCCAGCAGAGTATTGCTTGCCTATAGAAATAGGGCCTGTTTTCAATGGAAAGGCTGTGTAGGGCTACACAGAAGATCACTGGATTTGAGATACTCAGGTGATTTAGGGTGGGGGGGCTGATTAGAGGAAACTCATAAGTTACAGTTGCTCTTTAATAAACATATCAAAAGAGATCTGTCGGCTGAATAGCATATTTTGTAACTAAAACAATATAATTAGTTACCGTTCTTTGACTCAAGTATGAAAAAAAACTTTTTATTACAAGCATCACTTTTTCTTACATTCATTAGGATTGTTCCATGGATGATAGTTCTTATGTTGAATCAATGGACGAAATTGGAGGGTCTCAGTCTCCAGACCTGGCATCTGGTGCTAAGCTGCCTCCTGTACTTGCTAACCTAATGGGCAGTGTGGGAAATCCAAAGTCGCAAACAAACCCACTGCCCGGCACCATGCAAGAGATTCTGACTTCCATCATGGTGAGTAGATTTGCATGTTGTGCACCATTTATGATCCATGATCTATCTATGTAAATCGAAACCCTGTCAGCATTATTCCGCACAGTAAGTCATGGAAACCTCTCGGAGTTCTGCATTCAGCTCTATTGCTAATTGATTACTAGAGGTTATGTGCTATGGTTATAACCATCTAAGCTCAGTTCACTTAGCTATAACAGTACTTGCCATAATGATTCTTCTTTTCAGCAGTAACAGCCAATGAGATTTGATAGTTTACCTGGCTAAACATTACTGCAAATAACACATGCATTTTCCTGTAGCATCTGAGACTTTTAAGTCTTAGTTTTGCATTGTGCTATTTGTATTTATCACTTTTTCACAAATGTTGTTGTGTTGCAGGGAGCTCAGGGTAATGCTAACCCAGAAGATCTGATGAAGCAACCAGACTTCTCCGATAAGATCAAGCAGCTTCTTGGCTCGTTGCAGAACCAGAGTCAGGCCACACCAGCACCAGGTAATTTTATATATTTTTTTTTTCGTGGTAACAAAGTTTATTATGTAAGCTACAATTCTTCCTGCTAAGCAGAAGAAACTGGCCAATGTGGAAATCAACTTTTCCCCTTGATGCCTACTGCATTAACACAGCAGTTTTTTGTGTTGTGTATGGTTTTTTTTTTTTTTTTTTTTTTTTTAAAAGGGGGGGGGGGGGGGCGCTTCAAATTTATTTTATTTTGTAATTTATTAAATATTTAAGGGTTAACTAACCCCATTTTTGTAAATCCATTTAAGTGTACATTAACCACTTTCCACCCAGACCAATTCTGACATATTTTTCTCTTGCATGTAAAAATCTTTTTTTTTTTTTTTTGCTAGAAAATTACTTAGAACCCCCAAACATATATACACTAGAGCAGGCATATGCAATTAGTGGACCTCCAGCTGTTGCAAAACTACAAGTCCCATCATGCCTCTGTCTCTGGGTGTCATGCTTGGGGCTATCAGTCTTGCTATGCATTATGGGACTTGTAGTTCTGCAACAGCTGGAGGTCCGCTAATTGTATATCCCTGCCCTAGAGCATAAAATGGTGGTCTTTGCAATTTTTTATGTCACATGGTATTTGTGCAGCAATTTTCCAAACATAATTTTATTTTTTTGGGGGAAAAAAATACACATTCATTTTAACCACTTAAGCCCCGGACCAATTTGCGATTCGGCACTGCGTCGCTTTAACTGACAATTGCGTGGTCGTGCGACGTGGCTCGCAAACAAAATTGGCGTCCTTTTCTTTCTTTTGGTATTTGATCACCTCTGCAGTTATTTTTTGCACTATAAACAAAAATAGTGACAATTTAGAAAAAAATGCAAAATTTTTAACTTTTTGCTATAATAAATATCCCCAAAAAATATATTTTTAATATTTTTTTTTCCTCAGTTTAGGCCGATACGTATTCTTCTACATATTTTTGGTAAAATAAAATTGCAATTAGCGATTGATTGGTTTGCGCAAAAGTTATAGCGTTTACAAAATAGGGGATAGTTTTATGGCATTTTTACTAGTAATGGCGGCGATCATCGATTTTTATTGTGACTGCGACATTATGGCGGACACATCGGACATTTTTGGGACCATTGTCATTTATACAGCAATCAGTGCTATTTAAATGCACTGATTCCTGTGTAAATGACACTGGCAGTGAAGGAGTTAAATGTGACGTGTGTGTTTTTTTTTTTTTTTTTTTTTTTTTACTGTAGGGGGGCGTGGCTTGGCGTTCGACATCACTGATCGTCTTTCCCGATGACAGGGAACAGACGATCAGTGTCAGTCTTACTAGGAAGCACGGGGAGAGATTTGTTTACACTTATCTCTCCCCATTCTTCAGCTCTGTGACCCGATCGCGGGACACCAGCGGCAATCGGGTCCCGCGGCCATGGTCATGGAGCTCAGGACCGGGTCGCAATCGCGCCCCACGGCTGGGCTCTTAAAGGGCAATGTACCTGTACATTGATAAGCCCAGCCGTGCCATTCTGCCAACGTAAATGTGCAGGAGGCGGTCCTCAAGTGGTTAATGCACACAAACACAATAATATAACCCAATTTTTGGTAAAATATAAAAGATGTTATGCTGAGTAAATGGATGCCTAACATGTCATGCTTTAAAAATTGTGCACACTTGTGGAAAGGCACCAAACTTCAGTACTTAACCGCTTCCCGCCCGCGCTATAGCCGAATGACGGCTACAGCGTGGACCTTAATTTCCGGGAGGCCGTCATGACGACCTCCCGTGCATGAGCTGCCTGCGCCAATGAGACTTGGCTGTTCACAGATCGGAGTAAGGGGCTGATCCCAGGCCCCTCACTTACCACGTGATCAGCTGTCAGCCAATGACATCTGATCATGTGATGTAATCAGCTTTTTTACTGCTGGTGCTGACAGCCTGAGCAGAAAAAAAAAGCAGATCACTGGCTTTTGTCAGAGGGACAGCAGTCCCGAAGATGGTGAGACATCACCCGAGTATCTGTGCCCAACAGGGGGCCGCCTACCAGTGCCACCTGCCCATCAGTGAAACCTATCTGTGCCACCCAGCTGTACCACCTCAGTGCTGCCTCGGACACAGCCCATCCCAGATCCGTGTAAAGAGCAAATAAAAAATGTCCAATCACAGCCGGTCACATGTACTGTCCACGTGCATGGCGCTTGTGCACACGCAGAGCGGCGATCAGGGACGAGGCTTGTCACCCTGACACAGCCCAACCCCGATCGCAGTAAAGAGCCAATGAAATTGGCTCTTTACCACGTGAACGGCTGTGTCCAATGACAGCCGATCACAGAATGTCAACAAACCGTGGTAACGAGATGTTACCGGGTTCTCCTCCTCACACACTGATGGTGTGTGAGAAGGAGATTGCGGTAACATCTGGTTAGTGCTTACAGTCTACACCAATCACTGAACTCTGGGATAAGTGAATATTGTCTAATTATAAGAAATGTATATAGTCTTTGAATCTTGGCATGATTTGTGTATTACAATCGGATCTGTGCAGTAATCCAGTGCCTCTGCGCAAGAGCTTCGTGTAGTGGTCACTGCTACTCTCTACTTGTACAGGGTGACTGATCTGGTCTCTGCCCCCTCCTGCAGTTTTCTGCAGGCAGACTGTACTGGGTGGAGCAGGCTGGGTGCCTTTTTATTAGGTAATACCTGGGTTTGCAAAGGCATTTGGTGCACACAAAGTAGATTTCTAGCCTTTATGACTGTTGAGGGCCTTTATTTCATGGGAGTTTTTGTACCTGAAGTTTAACTTTCTTTAAAGATCTCCTCAGGATTTTAGTTTAATAATTTTCTCATCTCTTTTCTAGCAGGACCCATGTCTGCCTCCAATGGATTTCCACCACCTACACCTAAAACCCCACCACAGCAGCTGCCTCCTCAACATTACCCACCACCCGGGCCTGGTGGGCCATTCCCAGGTAATTTTTTATTTTTGTCTGGGCTTTTTTTTATTTTTTATTAGTTGAGGTTGTAAGAAAATCTGTCACTGTTTGCAATGCTTATGAAATAATTGTACAACAAATTTTTTTTGGGTGCACATGGAAGAAAGTCTTTCCAAACTTTGTCATTAACAGTGCTGCATTGCTTTGTTGGTTAAGGAGCTTTCGAAGAGCCTAGTGAAGAAAGTCAAGGCATCTGTTCACCGTTATTTAGCGCGTACCTGAGATCAGGGGAAGGGCTCATTTTGGATTGATTGTGAATGTGTTGTATCATGTTTTTATTACTGTGCTCCCTCTGGAAAGAGTCACCCTCCCCATTTTCTTGTGTCCACTGTCAACAATGAGAGATCCAAAATATTAATGTTTTTATCCGAGCAGTAGGTAAAGGGAAATCTTTCAGTGGGGACAGCTATTCTAGTGACAACTAAGAAGGGGATTTGATTGTATTACTTCTTATTGTCTTTTGTGGCTCTGTGACCAGAAGTGTAGGGAAATCCCCCTAACAGGACATAGACTACAAAGTCCACCAGCTGCTAAAGGGGATCCAGATTTTTAATGTACAATTATTTAATTTTATTTACAACTCAAGTCCAATAACAGTTATTCTTTTAAGCCATGATGATCGGGGTGGAGTGAGGCCCCCGAAACGTGTTGGCTGTTACGTTAACTGCATGTGTGGCATAAAACTGCAGCGTTTTTTTTTGTTTTTTTTTTTATTGCAACATTTTGATTTGGCACTCCAATCTCTTGTTCGAACAAGGTTTTCTGTGGTGCCTACGCCTCAGCCAGATGGCCTATCATGGTAATATTGGTGGAGGTTTTTTTTTTTTTTTGTTTTTTATATCAATCACAGGTGCCACATAACATCCATATAGGGTTTCTGCACCATCAAATTTACTATCTTAAAGGGTTAGTTCACCTTTATCAAAAACTGCTTATGCAGGTAAGGGGCGCCTGTAGATAAAAACAAACTGTGCAGCTTTAACTAAAATAAGCAAAGCCCTAACAACAAAGCCGGAAGGGATGATACCTTTTCTGGGGGTATTTCAGACAGGCTTCGGGAGGTACGTAAATGGCCTACACCTATAGCCAGGGCATCATTCAACCTTGTTCCAAGCTGCATAGTTTATATACAGGTGCCCTTGCTTAAATAGGCAGTTTTGTTTGGTAAAGATGAACCTACCCTTTAAGCATACAAAGAAAAACCTGTCGGGAGTTTTATCCACTCCGTAAACTTTTTATGTTCCTTATTCCTTGGTATGCTTTAAATAAAAAAAAAAAATCTGATTTGTAACTGGCTTAGAGTTTTCTAAGGCTAGGTTCACACATGTCCAGCTGCTGTTTTTGTTCACCTGCTCAGGTGTGATTCAGGTGCAAATTTTTACTTGAATTTTCACCTGAACTGGACCTAAAATCGCACAGGACTCTTTTCAAAAATGGACAGCGGCCACCCCGGACGTGTGAAGCGGCTCCATTGGAAGCCAGTCTGGTTCATATGTTATGCGAATCGGATTGCGGTTAAAAACGCATCCAATTTTACATATATGTGAACCAAGCCTAAAGCTCTTCAGAAAATTTTTAGCGCTATATAAATAAGTAAATGCAATCTTGTCTGGTTGCCTATTGCTGTCGTGCCAGTCCTTGAAATACTGAAGTAATACTTGTTGACAAATCCATGCAGTAAGGATTAAAACAGAAACTTAACATATGTTTTATTTATTTTTTATTTTGTAGGGCCACATGGACCTCCTGGTGGTCCACGAATGATGGGTCCACCACCTCCACAACATGAAGGTTATTGGGAACCACCGCCAAATGAAATTAGAGGTGAACACCACGAGCCCATGGTGGGGAGAGGAGGCGGAATGAGAGGGGATAGAGGACATCCTCCCCCATTTCACAGAGGCAGAGGAAGCAGAGGAGGTGACCCAGGATTTAGAGGACGAGGTGGAAGGGGAGGAGAAAGGGGGCCTCGTGGACGCGATGGTCCACATAGTATGGGACATGGTGGAGAGCACAGAGGTTACAGTGGAGAGCACAGAGGCCATGGAGGAGAGCACAGAGGCCATGGAGGAGAGCACAGAGGCCATGGAGGAGAGCACAGAGGCCATGGAGGAGAGCACAGAGGCCATGGAGGAGAGCACGGTCATGGTCAAGGTGGAGGTAATTTATTATAGTAAAAGATTATAACATTTTTTTAACCACTTCCCATCCCGCCCATTGTCGTATGACGTTCGCAGACGGCATCTCCCATCCTGGGTGGGCTTCATATGACGTCCTCGGCTTTCCAGAGGTATTGGGGGGGGACGTCACTGATGAGCCGATGCTGGTGCCTGGCGGCTGCGATGTCCACTGGGCACCCGCGATTGCTCGTGACAGATGACCTGTCAGGGGAGATGACAGATCGTGTGTTCCTAGTATATATCGGTCTCCTCCTCTAGTCCCATCCCCCAACAGTTAGAATCACCCCCTAGGTAACAAATTTAACCCCTTGATCGCCCCGCTAGTGTTGCCTCATTCCCTGCCAGTGACATTTATACAGTAATCAGTGCATATTTATAGCCCTGATCGCTGTATAAATGTCAATGGTGCCAAGATATTGAAAAGTGTCTGATCTTTCCGTCACAATGTCAGTCACGCTAAAAATCGCAAATCACCGCCATTACTAGTAAAAAAATAATAAAAATGCCATAAATCAATAACCTATTTTGTAGGCGCTATAATTTATGCGCAAACCAATCAACATACGCTTATTGCGAGATATATATATATATATATATATATATATATATATATATATATATATATATATATCTATATTTTTATTTTTTTTTATAGCAAAATGTAAAAATTTTTATTTCTTTTTTTTTTTTCAAACTTGTCGCTCCTTTTTTTGTTTTATAGCGCAAAAAAAAAAAAAAAAAACGCAGAGATGATTAAATACCACCAAAAGAAAGCTCTATTTCTGGGGAAAAAAACGATAAAAATGTTATTTGGGTACAGTGTTGCATAACCACGCAATTTGTCATTTAAAATGTTACAGCGCTGAAAGGTGAACATTTTGGCCTGGGCAGAAAGGGGGTGAAAATGCCCTGTATTGAAGTGGTTAAAGACAAAATCCATGTCATGGTTTACAAATATCTTTTTTTTCTTTTTCAGATATGTCTTTTCGTCCGGTGTGTCGACATTTCAGATACAAGGGCAGCTGTCGATATGAAAACGATTGTGCCTTCTACCACCCAGGAATTAATGGACCGCCTTTACCTTAAAAACTGACCAAATCAGTGTTTTCCTGAAAATAAACGAACAAATTGAACTTTATTATATTATGGCTTCTGTGAGGCCTAAATTTTTCCTTCAGTATACTTTGTTACTTGAAAAAAAAAAAAAAAAAAAAGCCGGTCTCTTCTCCACTCCTTGCTGGGTGACCTTGAAATACCACTGATGAAGATGAGACCTTTTGGCTTTTTCCAGTTGTCTTTTTTTTTTTTTTTTTTTTTCTTGCACATTTTTCAGTGTTGGCCATCCCAGCATTCATTATCTTCTGACATCCTGATAACACTAAATACATGGCTCAGAGGTGGCTTATCCATAGCTGGGTAACTTGGCTCCTCTCTTCAGTGCAACTTCAAAGAAAAACCTGCAAAGACTTACAAGTATTAACACTGACTGCTGACTTTTACACTAAAATGGGAATATTTCCCAAAATATGCACTGGGTGTACTAGACCAGCAATGGAAATCTCTGAACTGTGTTTTATACTTTTTTTTTTTTTATATTATTTAATATATATATATATATATATATATATATATATATATATATATATATATATATAATATATATATATAAAAAAATATCTATGTTTACCATTAAGCACATATGAGCCATGTTCATCAGTAGTGATGTGCTCGGGTTCAAGCTTGGGCTCAGTCCGAACCTGGAGGTTAGCTGTCATTGCTGGGCCAATGACCTGTGGGCAGAGATTTGCCACCCTGCAGCTGACATACACAAAGAGGCAGGGTTGCTCATGACATCATTGACCCAATATGAGTTCAGGACCATATTGGGTAAAAGTATAACTAAAGGTAAAACTTTTTATTTTTAGTTTTGGATAGTGAAGAGAGATTAAAACCCCTGTCAGTTGTTATTGCTGCCTGTCCCCATTAAGGAGATTCATCCTCTCTATTTGTCCTGTTTACCATTATCATTGAAAGTAAAAGAAAACCCCAAATTTTGGGTTGTCCCTAGAAACGTAAGCGGGAAAATCTTTAGGGATGCTAGTTCCAGTAACCTGGGGGTCCCCAAGGAATTCCCTTAATTTTTAGGTATTTCCTCTCACTTCCTGTTTGGCTATGGGACAGGGAGTGAAGGCAAATCTCTGCAATGGGACATAGATGGCGAAAAAAATGGAAATAAAGTTTTGCCTATAGTTCTACTTTAAGTCGGAAGCATCCTTGCCGCACAGCTGCATGTATACAATAAGGGGCCCTACCATACTTGCTGCATCATTGACCTATTTTGGCCCACAGCTCATCCATATTCAACAGTATAATTATGTTTGCAGTTTTGATACCAGTTTAATACAATTTTTTTGTTATTCCCAAAGTGTATTTAAATACAGTGTTAACGGGGGAAACTCTGGCTTTCAGTCTCATTGGTACCACAAAGTGGGAAGGAGGTTTTGGTTTCTGTTCTGGAAAATTTGTTTTCTGTGAAAACTGTTTGAGAATATATTGTATCACTTTTAATGTATTTGCTTTTTATGGGTCCCTAAAAATTATTTTCTTTGGGACTTGTTTGTAAAATTTGTAAATGATAAATAAATCCAATGAGAAGGTGATATGTTTTTGATTATGAGTCTTATGCTACAATTTCACCAGAAGATACTTTAGAGCTGAGCCCCACACAAAAAAAAACAGTTAAGGCCTCTTGCAGACGGGGCAGACTCCGCTAAGCGGATCCACCTGCTCAGGGAGGGATCTGTGCCTGCTGATTCCCACTGAGCAGGTGGATGACAGGCCCATGTCCGCTCCACTACGCAGAGCAGACATGGACATAACCCTCTGTTCTCTATGGGATTGTTGGATGGAAGCAGACTGCCTGCCCGTTTTTTTTTTTTTTTTTTTCCCCCCTTTGGACTTTCATTCAATCCGATCCGCCAGACAGATGGGTAACAAAACCCCATCAGCCTGTTTTTAGGGGACAGGATTTGATGCCGGCAGGTGTCTGCGGACATCCACTGCTCCATGGAGAGCAATACATGGTCCAATCGGGTCCGCCTGAAAAACTCAGGCGGACCCAATAGGTCCGTCAGTGTGAAAGTGTCCTAAATCCACAGATGAAATTCTTGTATGGAAGCAGTTTTACCTTCCAAAGAATTACGATTTCTGCCTATTTGCTCCATGAGATTTTTACATCTCTGCCACAGAACACAGGCGGTCTGCAGAAGAGATCTTGTTGCAATCGATCCAGCTAGGTCCAGAGCTGTACTAAGTAGGGGGTGGGGTGTGCGGGCCGCCCCGGGAACCACACACTGGGAGGGTGTCAGGCCGGCACCCCCCTCCACGATTGAAGAGGTGCAGGATGTTGTGTAATGTAAAGGGGCCCAGAGGTGCAGGGGGCTGTGTAATGTAAAGGGGTGCAGGGTGCTGTGTAATGTAAAGGGGTCCAGAGGTGCAGGGGGCTGTGTCATGTAAAGAGGTGCAGGGGGCTGTGTCATGTAAAGGGGTCCAGAGGTGCAGGGGGCTGTGTCATGTAAAGGGGTCCAGAGGTGCAGGGGGCTGTGTCATGTAAAGGGGTCCAGAGGTGCAGGGTGCTGTGTCATGTAAAGGGGTGCAGGGGGCTGTGTCATGTAAAGGGGTCCAGAGGTGCAGGGGGCTGTGTCATGTAAAGGGGTCCAGAGGTGCAGGGGGCTGTGTCATGTAAAGGGGTGCAGGGGGCTGTGTCATGTAAAGGGGTCCAGAGGTGCAGGGGGCTGTCATGTAAAATGGTCCAGGGGCTGTGTCATGTAAAGGGGTCCAGGGGCTGTGTCATGTAAAGGGGTCCAGAGGTGCAGGGGGCTGTGTCATGTAAAGGGGTGCAGGGGGCTGTGTCATGTAAAGGGGTGCAGGGGGCTGTGTCATGTAAAGGGGTGCAGGGGGATGTGTCATGTAAAGGGGTCCAGAGGCGCAGGGGGATGTGTCATGTAAAGGGGCCCAGAGATGCAGGGTGCTGTGTAATGCAAAGGGGTCCAGAGGTATAGGGTGTTGTGTAATGTAAAGGGGCCCAGAGGTGCAGAGGGGTTTGGAATGTAAAGAGGTACAGGGGCTGTGTCATGTAAAGGGGTCCAGAGGTGCAGGGTGCTGTGTCATGTAAAGGGGCCCAGAGGTGCAGGGTGCTGTGTAATGTAAAGGGGTCCAGAGGTGCAGGAGGATTAATGTAAGGGGGCCCAGAGGTGCAGGGGGCTGTGTAATGCAAAGGGGTCCAGAGGTATAGGGTGTTGTGTAATGTAAAGGGGCCCAGAGGGGTTTGGAATGTAAAGAGGTACAGGGGCTGTGTAATGTAAAGGGGTGCAGGGTGCTGTCATGTAAAGGGGTCCAGAGGTGCAGGGTGCTATGTAATGTAAAGGGGCCCAGAGGCACAGGGGGCTGTGTAATGCAAAGGGGCCCAGAGATGCAGGGTGCTGTATAATGCAAAGGGGTCCAGAGGTATAGTGTGTTGTGTAATGTAAAGGGGCCCAGAGGTGCAGAGGGGTTTGGAATGTAAAGGGGTACAGAGGCTGTGTAATGTAAAGGGGTGCAGGGTGCTGTGTCATGTAAAGGGGTCCAGAGGTGCAGGGTGCTATGTAATGTAAAGGGGCCCAGAGGCACAGGGGGCTGTGTAATGCAAAGGGGCCCAGAGATGCAGGGTGCTGTATAATGCAAAGGGGTCCAGAGGTATAGTGTGTTATGTAATGTAAAGGGCCCCAGAGGTGCAGAGGGGTTTGGAATGTAAAGAGGTACAGAGGCTGTGTAATGTAAAGGGGTGCAGGGTGCTGTGTCATGTAAAGGGGTCCAGAGGTGCAGACTGCTGTGTAATGTAAAGGGGTCCAGAGGTGCAGGCTGCTGTGTCATATAAAGGGGTCCAGAGGTTCAGGGTGCTATGTAATGTAAAGGGGCCAAGAGGCACAGGGGGCTGTGTAATGTAAAGGGGCCCAGAGGTGCAGGGTGTTGTGTAATGTAAAGGGGCCCAGAGATGCAGTGTCCTGTGTAATGTAAAGGGGTCCAGAGCTGTAGGGTGCTGTGTAATATAAAGGGGTCCAGAGGTGCAGGGTGTTGTGTAATGTAAAGGGGCCCAGAGATGCAGTGTCCTGTGTAATGTAAAGGGGTCCAGAGCTGTAGGGTGCTGTGTAATATAAAGGGGTCCAGAGGTTCAGGGTGCTATTGTAATGTAAAGGGGTCCAGAAGGGCAGGGTGCTATGTAAAGGGGTCCAGAGGTGCAGTTGTGGTGAGGGGGTACACAGTAGTGACAAAGATATTGAAGGATGCAGAGGTATGCAGGGGGCATAGTGGGGTATTTTTACATTTTAATGGGGGGGGGGGGGGTGCCAGATATAGGATCCGCCCCTGGCCAGGTCTCCTCCCGACCCTAACTAGACAGTTAAGGAGAACTAGCAGACTGATTTAACCACTTCACGACCGCTCACTGTATATATACGTCATTTTTTTGAAGAGGGATATCTCGGTAACGGCAGCAGCTGCTGCCACAACCGAGGTATCCCTCTTTACAGTGAGCGGTCCCCTTTCCGATAATGGTGGTCATCGCGGCGGATTCGCCGCGAGATCACCGTTATCGGCGGCGGGAGAGGTGCCCCCCCCCCTCCCGCCGCTCTCCCGTGCCTTCCGCCGCTTACCGGAACCGTCGGCAGCGGCGGAGGCGATCGGGTCCGTTCCCTGCCTGTGTATAGAGATGAGTGAGGCTAAGATGGCCGCCACTCATCTCTATACCATAGGAGGGCGGAAGCGACGTCAAAAACGTCACTTCCGCCCATACGTCTTAAAGAGAAATTTACAAATGTCATTTTTTTAAATGACATTTTTTTATATTTTTTTTTTTTTTTTTCCCATTGAAGTCCAAATATGAGATCTGAGGACTTTTTGACCCCAGATCTCATATTTAAGAGGACCTGTCATGCTTTTTTCTATTACAAGGGATGTTTACATTCCTTGTAATAGTTATAAAAGTGATCAATTTTTTTTTTTTTTTTTTTAAAACTGTGTAAAAAATAATACAATTAAGTAAAATAAATAATAAAAAACAAAAAAAATTTTTTTAAAACACCCCGTCCCGACGAGCTCGCGCGCAGAAGCGAACGCATACGTGAGCAGCGCCCGCATATGAAAACGGTAGTCAAACCACACATGTGATGTATCGCCGCGATCGGTAGAGCGAGAGCAATAATTCTAGCCATAGACCTCCTCTGTAACTCAAAAAATGCAACCTGTAGAATTTTTTAAATGTCGCTTATGGAGATTTTTGAGGGTAAAAGTTTGACGCCATTCCACGAGCGGCCGCAATTTTGAAGCGTGACATGTTGGGTATCAATTTACTCGGCGTAACATTATCTTTCACAATCCAAAAAAAAATTGGGCTAATTTTACGGTTGTCTTATTTTTTTATTCAAAAAAGTGACTTTTTTCCAAAAAAAGTGCGCTTGTAAGACCGCTGCGCAAATACGGTGTGAAAAAAAGTATTGCAACGACCGCCATTTTTATTCTCTAGGATGTTAGAAAAAAAAACAATATATAATGTTTGGGGGTTCTAAGTCATTTTCTAGCAAAAAAAACAGTTTTAAACATGTAAACACCTAAAATCCAAAACGAGGCTGGTCTGGAAGTGGTTAACCCATCTTTTTGACACTTTGTTGTCTCCTTCAACCGGCCTTTCCCTTGTTAAAACATTGGTGCTGCAAATCATATTATTATTGGCTCCTTGTACTGCTTCTCATTCTCCCAATCTGAGCTTTTTTTTTTGTGAAGGGGTTTGCAAGAAGGAGATACCACACCAAATTCAGGTACTTGACCACTTGACCTCCAGAAGATTTACCCCTCCCCTTCATGACCAGGCCATTTTTTGCGATACGGCACTGCGTTAATTTAACTGACAATTGTGACGCTGTACCCAAATGAAATGTATGTCCTCCCCCCCTCCCCCCACACAGTGCCTTTCTTTTGGTGGTGTTTGATCACTAATGCAGGTTTCTTTTTATAATTTTATATTTATTTTGCACTATAAACAAAAAAAAATTATTAAAAAAAAAAAAAATAGTTTTACTTTCTGCTATAAAACATACAAAATGAAAAAAATCTCTTCATTCATATAAGGCTACATATTTTTGGTAAAAAAATTCCCAGTAAGCATATATTGGTTTGTGCAAAAGTTATAGCGTCTATAAAGTATGGGATATATTTTATAGAGTTTTTATTTATACTATTAATGGCATCGATCAGCAACTTCTTATAGCGGGAATGCGATATTGCAGCGGACAAATCTGACACCAATTGACACTTTTTGGGGCCCAGTGACACAAATACAGTGATCAGTGGTAAAAGTATGCACTGTCACTGTACTAATGACACTGGCAGGGAAGGGGTTAACATTGGGGCAATTAAAGGGGTTGTAAACCCTCATGTTTTTTTCACCTTAATACATCCTATGCATCGAAGTTTATAGGCTAGGGCAGAAAACTATCAAGCATTTTGCAGTGATCAACAACACTGATGTACTTTTTTGCGGCTTACTATAGGGGCCGGATCACACCGGGAATCAGAGGAACGTGCCGTGCGACTCACATGCAGTGCGATTTCAGACCATTCATTTTGAATGGGCTGAAATTGCACCACACCAAAAGTAGTACATGCACTACTTTTGCAAATACACTGCAACCACATCACGTGGTTCTTCTGTACCATGCAATATGCTGTGGGCAAATGCATTGCGTTTGCAACCGGCGTCTGGGGTGTCATTAAAGCAGAGCTCCACCAGAAAGGGGAAGTTACACTTGTTTGCTTCCTCCCCCGGTGCCACTTTTCGGTTTAGACTGGTACCCAAACCCACTTCTGGGGGGATCTCGCCGCAGCGAAGTCCCACCCCCTTCCTCCTTCCCCCGCCGCACCATATACAAAGGGCAGCACATTGCGCAGCAGGGAACCGGCTATAAAGCCGCAAGGCTTCACTACTGGTTTCCCTTACAAGCAACGGCAGCACCCGAGAGGCGATTGAAAAATCGGCTGGGGTCCTGACATCACGGGATACCTGGACAGGTAAGTGTCCTAATATTAACCACCTGAGACCCAGGCCAATTCTGACATTTGTCCCCTACATGTAAAATTCCAACATTTTTTGCTAGAAAATTACATAGAACCCCCAAACATTATATATGTTTTTTTAGCAAAGACCCTAGAGAATACAATGACGCTCGTTGCAACTTTTTATCTCGCACGGTATTTGCGCAGCAAATTTTCGAACGCGTTTTTTTTCAGAAAAAAAACAGTTTCCTGCTTTAAAAAAAAAAAACAAAACAGTAAAGTTAGCCCAATTTTGCATAATGTGAAAGATGAAGATACGCCGAGTAAATAGATACCCAACATGTCACGCTTCAAAATTGCATGCGCTTGTGGAATGGCGCCAAACTTTGGTATTTAAAAATCCCATAGTCGACGCTTTAACATTTTTTACTGGTTACATATTTTGAGTTACAGAGGAGGTCTAGGGCTAGAATTATTGCTCTCGCTCCAACGTTCGCGGCGATACCTCACATGTGTGGTTTGAACACCGTTTTCATATGTGGGCGGGACTTACGTATGCGTTCGCTTCTGCGTACGAGCTCACGGGGACAGGGCGCTTTAAAAAAAATGTTTTTTTCTTTTTATTGTTCATTTTACTTTATTTTTTTAGTTCAGCAACTTAAAAAAAAAAAAAAAAAAAAAAAAAATATTTGATTACTTTTATTCCTATTACAAGGAATGTAAACATCCCTTGTAAAAGGAATATTACCTGATCGGACCTATTTACAGTGAGATATGGGGTCAATAAGACCCCACATCTCACCTCTAGGCTGGGAAGCCTAAAATCAAAAAAAAAAAAAAAAAAAAAAAAACAATCACCGCTTCCCAGCCGCGGTGCCGCCGTTTTTTGAATGCAGAGGCCGGGCGTGACGTCATAACATCGCGCCCGGCCTCCGAACGATCATAGAGACTCCAACGACCATCTGGTCCGCCGGAAATCTCTATGATCGTCATCCGGGGGCCGGTGGATCCCGAGTCCGACTCACCGATGGAAGCGGTGAGTCGGTAGAAGCACCGGAGGGCGGCGGGAGGCGTCCCCTCCCGCCGCCCGTAAGAACGATCAAGCGGCGGAACAGCCGCTATGATCATTCTTATGGTGCAGGGAATCGCCGGCTGAAACCGGCAATATCTGAATGATGTCTGTAGCTACAGGCATCATTCAGATATACCCCTGAGACCAAAAAGACGTCATATGACGTACACTGGGTCTCAGGTGGTTAAAAAAGTCAGCAGCTACAGTATTTGTATCTACTGATTTTAAAAAAAATGTTGGTGGCAGGGGGGCTGGAGCTTCTCTCTAACCTAACATTGACACCCACGACAGATCACAACTGCAGTGCATTGTGACCGCCGTGCAGGAAACGCAGGTTTTCCGCACTGTGTTCTGGTTCTTATACTTGTGGTTCAAGGATCGTAAAAATAGGCGGTTGAGCTGCGTTTCTAACCCCCCCCCCCCCCCCCTTTACAAAAAATAAATAAAAATGGTCCCCTACAGGTTTATGCCTTATTGTCATTTTGGCATATTTGCTAAATTTACTCTGTTAGTTAAAACTCTAATCCAGTTTGTGTTGCCATGGAAACTTTAGAATGTTATCCAGAGCATATTAGAATAAAGTATGAATAAAATAAATATAAATCATAAAGCTGCGACCCACGCCCACCCACAATACCCCAGTGGAAGGCTCTAGTGGACGCAGCACTCCCAATGTATAAACTAACCTATCTGGGACGTAACTGCCCTAAAAAGTTCGAAAAAATATGGGCGTCCTGGGTACAGGAGCGACAGCTAGACCTTCCATAGCACTCCCCACTAATGCTCCTCCAGAGACAACAATGGCCGAAGAGACACAAGCTAAGACTTGATGGTCCTCTGCTCCAAATGGCGGAAAACAGGGCTCCCGCACTACCTAGCTGTTGGGGGAAAAAAAGGGCTCTATTCAGCGGCCCGTGGGATGGAATAATAGGAAGCACTGTGACTCTCCTGACTCTTGATTGCATGGTTTATACGATAAGGATTCTGCTGACAACTGTATACACCTGTGTAACATCAACGACTATTAATACTCTATGCCATCTAGATGCTAGCTGTTAGATGAACAACTGCTTATCTAGTTTATAGCTTCTCTCCTGAAAGATACCTCTTGTAATGTTTTGAAAGTGTACCAATGCCATAACCTGTCATGTACGAAATTTGAACAAAGTTTATTGTTAAAAAAAAATAAAGCTGCACATTGCCACACTAAAAAAAAAAAAAAAAAAAAAAATACAGCATCAAAGCTAGTGAGAGTGTATGAAAATCGATGAAAATGACCAAAGACAAGAAACAGGAAGTTCAGCTCACAGCCGTGTCCCCTGGTGTCACCAGAACAGGAAGTGAAGGAACATGTCCCCAACAAAGTCTCAGAGCAAAAAAATTTAATATACTCAAAACAAACAAAAAAGTTACTTAAATAAATCTCCATGGACACGTTTATTTTTTATTTATTATAGATGTATAGTTTTTTATTAAAATTGTCATTTTGCATTTGTTAATTATTATAAGTTAATCATTTTATATTTAGTTGTACATTATAAATAAGTACAGAGGTTTTATCTTGTAGGAATGAACTCAGCCTGAATTCTTATTCTGCTTCGCTTTACCTTATATCCAGGTTATACATATAAAACTCTGGCTAAACAGCTACACCTAGTGGACTTCTTTCAGTACTGCAAGTCAATAATTAGTCCTAAAGAAACCTGTACCGATAGAAATATAAATGCTGCTTTGCTGATCTCCTTACGGATATGTTTCCTATTATAAAAAGGACAGCACTATCTCTGTTCAATCATCATTTAGTATCTACTTTCTGGACTGAAATGCTACGATGTAAATGCCAGTGCATTTGTTCACAAATGTCTGACACAGACCAGCCCCTGCTGCAGCCTCTTACCTTGCGATTGTTAAAAAGTTGCTAAAATGTTAGTCTGATCACTGGGGGGAGAGGAGGAAATGCTTCCTTCTGCCTGCAGCAGGCTGATCACATGATCTCGGCCTAGCCCTAGGCAATACTGGAATGGAGCATTAAAGGTAAAAGGTAGAGCTTCTAAAAAGGATGATTGTTGTATATTGTAACATGTAGGCCTGTAAAGTTACTGAGAGAGGTCCACTTTAACCACTTGCTTACTGGGCACTTAAACCCCCCCCCCCCCCCCCCCTCCTGCCCAGACCAAATTTTCAGCTTTCGGCGCCATCGCACTTTGAATGACAATTGCGCGGTCATACAACACTGTACCCAAATGACATTTTTATAATTTTTTTCCTACATATAGAGCCTTCTTTTGGTGGTATGCAATCACAGCTGGGATTTTATTTTTTTTCTAAACAAAAAAAAAAAAGAAGATGTAAGATTTTGAAAAAAAAAAAAAAAAAAAAAATCATGTTTAACCGCTTCCCGACCGCCTCACGCCGATATACGTCGGCAGAATGGCACGGCTGGGCAAAACCACGTACCGGTACGTGGTCCTTTCAGAGCCCAGCCGCGGGTCGTGCCCGCAACCCGGTCGAGAGCTCCGTGACCACGGCCGCGGGACCAGCAGACCCGATCGCCGCTGGTGTCCCGCGATCGGGTCACAGAGCTGAAGAACGGGGAGAGGTCTGTGTAAACAAACCTCTCCCCGCGCTTCATACACTGCCTGTCACTAATCGGCTGTTCCCTGTCATCGGGAAAGCCGATCAGTGATGTCAGACGTCAGCACCTCCCCCTAATGTTAAACACACACACAAGCATTGATTGCTGTATAAATGACAATGGTCCCAAAAATGTCCGATGTGTCCGCCATAATTTCGCAGTCACAATAAAAAAATAAATAAAAAAAAAAACGCTGATCGGCGCCATTGCTAGTAAACAAAATAAAAAAAATATTAATAAAAATGCTATAAAACTATCCTCTATTTTGTAAACGCTATAACTTTTGCGCAAACCAATCAATCGCCTATTGCGATTTTTTTAACCAAAAAATATGTAGAAGAATACGTATCGGCCTAAACTGAGGGAAAAAAAAATGTTTTATATATATTTTTGGGGGATATTTATTATAGCAAAAAATAATGTGTTTTTTTCAAAATTGTCGCTCTTTTTTTTTTTGTTTATAGCACAAAAAATAAAAACCGCAGGGGCGATCAAATATCACCAAAAGAAAGCTCTATTTGTGGGGAAAAAAGGACGCCAATTTTGTTTGGGAGCCACGTCGCCATCCGCGCAATTGTCAGTTAAAGCGACGCAGAGACAAATCGCAAAAAGTGGTCTTGTCTTAAGCCAGCAAAATGGTCCGGTCTGAAAGGGGTTAATAGTTTGTTATACAATTTTTTTCTCCTTCATTGATATGCGCTGATGAGGCGGCACTGGTGGGCACTGATAGGCACAGATAAGACAGTACTGATGGGGACAGATAAGACGGCACGGATGGGCACAGATAAGGCGGCACGGATGGCCACTGAGGTGCAGCACTGTTGTTGAGGCAGATTGTGGGCACTGATAGGTGGCACTGTTGCCTATTAGCTGGCACAGGTAGGCACTGGCGATCTGGGGGCAGCTCGCCGTGATCGGAACCGATGTCCTTCTCACGGCCGTCGGTGATCGGCTTTTTTTTTTTTTTTTTCTTCCTCGCGCTGTCAGCCTCGCTGATCACAGAGCGTGCCTTTCAGGGGGAATTGCAGGCCGCTCGTGCACGGGACTAAGTCAGTAGACGTAGTCTCGGCAAAGCAGGTCCGCGCTGTGGCCATCATTCGGCTATATCGCGGATCTCTAGTGGTTAAGGCTGTCCTTTCTGCTTCCTATTTAGCCATGCAATGGCCAGCTATAGACCACTTGTTCATCTCAAGCAATGTTTAACCGCTTGGCTTGTTCCCACAAATCGCCGTAGCTGCACGTCGGTCCCTTTAACAGCTATAGCTGCACGGCTGAGGTAGGTAATTGGGGGGGGGGGGGGGTGCTGGGGACGCTGCTACACACAGAAGGTTTCGTTTATCTTAATGCATAAAATGCATGAAGATAAAAAAACCTTCTTCCTTTACAACTCCTTCTGCAGCAGTGGTTCTCAACCTCTGTCCTCAAGTACCCCTAACAGGCCAGGTTTTGGTAATTTCTCTTAGATAAAAAAAAAGCTGTCCAAAATACCAAGCCATTGACTCTGATTTAAAGCACCTGTGCAAGATAAAGGAAAAACCTGCAAACATGGCCTGTTGGGGGTACTTGAGGACTGAGGTTGAGAACCACCGCTCCACAGCATATGCCCCCTACTTTGTATCCCCGTTCTTATCTCCATTCTCCGGCTTCGGCCTTTCTTGTACCTCCCAAGGGGAAATGGGACTGCTTCCTAGGGGTTGTCGAGATCAAACTTCCAGAATTCTTGCGCCAGCTGCATGGGTTCTCCCAACATGCGTTTCGCCTCTTCATGATAATGGACCTGGGAGAAGACAAAGGATATTGTAATCCAACTATCTTTGAGAAAACATTACCACACATGGAAAATTTAGAAGCAGAACTTCACAAGCCAAGAAAATTAAACTTTGCATATTCCGAAAAATAAATAAGATTATTTTAAGTGAAAACCATCTGTATGCCCCTGTTCATGGAAATAGTGTCTTGAAACTCTAAATAAAAAAAAATCTCCACCTCCTCTATAGATTATAGGGACACGAAACAATATCCTTATATTTCAATAATAATCCATACACATCCACTACTTAACCACCTGAGATCCGCGCTATAGCCAAATGACAGCTACAGCGCGGATCTGATGTGCCGGGACTACGTCTATTGACGTCGTCCTGGCAACGAGCTGCCTGCGCGCCTTCTGAAGGGCGCGTGCGGCGCGCTCTGTGATCCGCGAGTCTGTGAGACTCGCTGGATCACAGATCCGAGTAAGGGGTCGATCCCGACCCCTTACCACGTGATCAGCTGTCAGCCAATGACAGCTGATCATGTGATAATAACCGAGCTGGTAATCAGCTTTTTTTTCCTGCTCGCGCTGACAGCGGGAGGAGAAAAAAAAAAAAAAAGCCGATCACCGGCGGCAGTGAGAGGGACATTAGTCCCTCTCACTGCAATATGCCCAGGGTCCATGGTGCCCACCTTTGCTAATAAAAGTGCCCCCAGTGCCATCTGTCAGTGCCCACAGTGCCAGTGCTGCACATCAGTGTCACCTACCAGTGCTCATCAGTGTCCCCTATCAGTGCCCAGTGCCACCTATCAGTGCCACCCATCCGTGCCATCTTTGCTGTGCCCATCAGTACCGACTTATCTGTCCCCACCAGTGCAGCCTATCAGTGCCCACCAGTGCAGCCTATCAGTGCCCACCAGTGCCGCCTCATCAGCGCATATCAATGAAGCAGAAAAATTACCTGTTTGCAAAATTTTATAACAAACTATTAAACATGATTTTATTTTTTAATTTTCCATCTTTTTTTATTTGTTTAGCAAAAAAAAAACCAGCTGTGATTAAATACCTCCAAAAGAAAGCTCTATTTGTGGGTAAAAAATGGTAAAGATTTCATTTGGGTACAGTGTTGTATGACCGCGCAATTGTCATTCCAAGTGCGTCAGCGCCGAAAGCTGAAAATTGGTCTGGTCACGAGGGGGGTTTAAGTGCAAAGTAATCAGGTGGTTAATGGCCGTGTGATCTATTTTACATGAAATCCTTTCTTACTGTGTTTTATCAAGTCCAAAGTCAGCGCATCCCTCTACCAGGAAATTCTGGAGCACTTCATACTTCCCTCTGCTGACCAGCTTTACGGAGATGCCGATTTCATTTTCCAGCAGGACTTGGCACCTGTCCACACTGCCAAATGTTCCAATACCTGGTTTAATGATCATGGTATCACTGTGCTTGATTGGCCAGAAAACTCGTCTGACCTAAACTCCATAGAGAATCTGTGGGGTATTGTCAAGAGGAAGATGAGAGACACCAGACCCAACAATGCAGATGAGCTGAAGGTCTATCAAAGCAACCTGGGCTTCCATAACACCTCAGCAGTGCCCCAGGCTGATCCCCTCCATGTAAAAGGAGCCCCGACCAAGTATTGAGTGCATACAATACTGTACATGGACATACTTTTCAGTATTAAATATTCTATTTTTTTTTTTGGGTCTTATGTAACACTCTAATTTTCTGGAGATACTGAATTTGGGATTTTCACTAGCTGCAAGTAGAGATGGGCTCGGGCATGTTTAGGATCCCACCCTCCCGATCCGGCCAGGAAGCCGACAAAGCTAATCACAGGCAGTGAGACATTTCCTGATCTGTGCAGCCGAGGACTGGAAAATGTCTCACTGTCTGTGATTAGCCGAATGTCAGCTTCCTGGCGGGATCGGGCAGGTGGAATCCCAACACACCCGAGCCCAGTCCTAGCTGTAAGCCACAATCATCAAGTAAAAGAAAGAAATGCTTTAAGTGTGTGTGTGTGTGTGTGTGTGTGTGTGTTTGTTTGTTTGTTTGTTTGTTTGTTTGTTTGTGTGTGTGTGTGTGTGTCTTCTATATAAAATATATGAATTTCACTGTTTGAATTACTGAACTAAATAAACTTTGATGATGTTCACATTTTATGAGAATATATTTTACACACACACACAGGCTACTTTATTTATTTACACCTGTTCAATTACAGCAACTCAATGCATTTAAGCATCTAGAAGTGGTGAAGACGACTTGCTGAAGTTCAAACCGAGCATCAGAATGGGGAAGAGAGGGCATTTAAGTCACTTTGAACGTGGCATGGTTGTTGGTGCCAGACGGGCTAGTCTGAGTATTTCAAAAACTGCTGATCTACTGGGTCTTTCACACACAACCATCTCTCGGGTTTACAGAGAATGGTCCGAAAAAGAAAATATCCAGCGAGCTGTAGTTGTGTGGATGAAAATGCCTTGTTGACGGAGAATGGGCAGACTGGTTCTTGATGATAGAAAGGCAACAGTAACTCAAATAACCACTCGTTACAACCAAGGTATGCAGAATACCATCTCTGAATGCACAACACACGGATCCTTGAAGCAGATGGGCTACAGCAGTAGAAGACCACACCGGTTGCCACTCCTGTCGGCTAAGAACAGGAAACTGAGGCTACAATTCACACAGGATCACCAAAATTGGACAATAGAAGATTGGAAAAACGTTGCCTGGTCTGATGAGTCTCCATTTCAGATGATGGGGTTTGAAATTGGCGTAAACAACATGAAAGCATGGATCCATCCTGACTTGTATCAACGGTTCAGGCTGGTGGTGGTGTAATGGTGTGGGGAATATTTTCTTGGCACACTTTGGGCCCTGTAGTACTAATTGAGCATCATTTAATTGCCCCGGCCTACCTGAGTATTGTTGCTGGCCATGTCCATCCCTTTATGACTGCAGTGTCCCCATCTTCTGATGGCTCCTTCCAGCAGGATAATGCCCCATGTCACAAAGCTCCAATCATCTCACCACTGGTTCCTTGAACATGACAATGAGGTCACTGTGTATGGAGAGATCAGAGGAGTAGTTCCACACTACGGACTAATTGGTGAATAAATGTAGCCGCTGCCTCCACTTAAACAACTACCTAGGTAGACGTCAAGAGTATATAGTATATATTGTAGTGGGTGTGGCGCTGCTTGTGTTGAGTGTATTGATACAAATCCCAGTATGTGTTTCAATCACTAGTCAAACAATTGTGTGGCCTATAGGGATGAAATAAATAATGAATGTGGTGTTACAAAGGGATCAATTAAACCATATATTCAAAGTAATTATGCCATCACAGAAAAATATATATTTACTAATCACTACAAACACACAGGATCCCCAATAATCGTCATTTGGCGTGCCACACTCACCAGATAGCTCTCCCCTCTAGGGGGTGTCCCGCATTCACAGCGCCAGTGGCTGTATGGAAATTCCTCAGTATAAATGGATGGCTGTCAATACTTGGCTCTTAGGCTCCATTGCCCCAGCAGTCTCATATCTGTAGGGTTGGTGGAGGCGGTTACAGCCGGAGCTACAGCATGCATGTGCCGGTGACTTGCCGAGAAAGTTCCCCCGGTGGATAAGGACCCGCCTGTACTGCGCAGGCGCAGCGCCTGCGCAGTATAAAGCACAACGGAGTCACCGAAAAGAGCCGAAGCTGAACACAGTCAAATCAGCTGTACACGACGCCTGCCCACTACATTGTAACCTATGTCCAGGTTCGAGCCCCACCATCCAAGTGGACTTATATGCTGTGCCCGAAGCGCGGCGAGCGAAGCAAAGCGAGCCCGCGAGGGGCCCTGTTACAGGCGCTGTGTACAGCTGACTCACTGTCTTCAGCTTCGGCTATTTCCGCATTTCTGCGCAATACAGGGGGGTCCTTATCCACCGGGGGGAACTTTCTCGGCAGAACACCTGCGCTCTCTCTCTCTCTCTCTCTGTGGAACCTCCAAGCCAAAAGGAGGCCATGAAAAGCTTCTGTACAGTGGAGAGGGATGAGGCTGCAGACTGGAGCGCTACTCTAGGTAGGAAACATGCAGCCAGATACACTTGTGAGAAGCTGCTTAAGAGCAATTATTGACAGCCATCCATTTATACTGAGGAATTTCAGTATAATTTCTATGGGGGGGGGGGGGGGGAAGGGAGGGACGCCCGTACTCTATATGGTGGGGGGGGGAGGACGCCCGTACTGTATATGGGGGGGGGGGAGGACGCCCGTACTCTATATGGGGGGGGGGGAGGACGCCCGTACTCTATATGGGGGGGGGGGGAGGACGCCCGTACTCTATATGGGGGGGGGGGGGGGGAGGACGCCCGTACTCTATATGGGGGGGGGGGGGAGGACGCCCGTACTCTATATGGGGGGGGGGAGGACGCCCGTACTCTATATGGGGGGGGGGGGGGGGAGGACGCCCGTACTCTATATGGGGGGGGGGAGGACGCCCGTACTCTATATGGGGGGGGGGAGGACGCCCGTACTCTATATGGGGGGGGGGAGGACGCCCGTACTCTATATGGGGGGGGGAGGACGCCCGTACTCTATATGGGGGGGGGGAGGACGCCCGTACTCTATATGGGGGGGGGGGGGAGGACGCCCGTACTCTATATGGGGGGGGGGAGGACGCCCGTACTCTATATGGGGGGGGGGAGGACGCCCGTGCTCTATATGGGGGGGGGGGAGGACGCCCGTACTCTATATGGGGGGGGGGGGGAGGACGCCCGTACTCTATATGGGGGGGGGAGGACGCCCGTACTCTATATGGGGGGGGGGAGGACGCCCGTACTCTATATGGGGGGGGGGAGGACGCCCGTACTCTATATGGGGGGGGGAGGACGCCCGTACTCTATATGGGGGGGGGGGAGGACGCCCGTACTCTATATGGGGGGGGGGAGGACGCCCGTACTCTATATGGGGGGGGGGGAGGACGCCCGTACTCTATATGGGGGGGGGGGAGGACGCCCGTACTCTATATGGGGGGGGGGGAGGACGCCCGTTCTGTTTGACAGAAGCGGCACAGCGAACTCCAGTGGATTGATTGGAAACTACAACCCCAGCTTTTCTTTTTCATCGTACAGCTATCAGAGACAAAGTAAGTGTCACCTTATCAGTGAGGCGGGTCCAGTGTTGGGGGGGGGGGGGGCTTGTGTAATGATCTCAGTGTTTTCTCTCCTCATTTCTGGTCTGAGGGAAGACTCCATAGGAGTGCACAGGGGGACTGTGCTGACAATTAGTGCCGCCTATCAGTGCTGATAATCAGTGCCCATTAACGCTGCCTATCAGTGCCACCAATTAGTGCCCATTAACGCTGCCAATCAGTGCTGCCTATCAGTACCCAAGAGTGCTGCCAATTAGTGGCAAACAGTGCTGCCTAACAGTGCCCATTAGTGCCACCAATTAGTGCCCATTAATGCTGCCTATCAGTGCCAATCAGTGCCGCCTATCAGTGCTACCAATTAATGCCCATTAACGCTGCCAATCAGTGCTGCCTATCAGTGCCACCAATTAGTGCCCATTAACGCTGCCTATCAGTGCCAATCAGTGCAGCCTATCAGTGCGCATTAGTGTTGCCAATAAGTGCCCAACAGTGCTGCCAATTAGTGGCAATCAGTGCTGCCTAACAGTGCCCATCAGTGCCACCAATTAGTGCCGCCTATCAGTGCTGATAATTAGTGCCCATTAGTGCCCAACAGTGCTGCCAATTAGTGACAGTGCCCATTAGTGCCCATTAACGCTGCCAATAAGTGCTGCCTATCAGTGCTGATAATCGGTGCCCATCAGTACACTGAGTGCAGGGATGGGGAGATGAACTCAGCAGCCAGGCACATTATCCATGGGGGGGCGGGCACAACTGAAATCCGTTGATGTTTATTAATGCCACATGCCGATCTTTAGTATAATATGTAATCACCACACTAATATTTACAATAAACTACTGGAGGTAAAATAAAAAAGTGTCAGTAAAAGGCTTGCCGCTAAGCACTGTTATGTGTTATGTTAGTGCAGCGCTAACTTACTAATCAATAACTTAACAATAATGGTGGAACCCTCCAATGTATGGAAATCTCAATAAACTTCAATATTACCACAATACCGGTCTCTGTGATTTGTAACTTCACATATAATACACATCAAACTGAAAACAAGACATAACAAATTAAACTTAGCAGGGATGGTGGAAACCCCTCTACAGATAATTGCAATACAAACTAATAGTTGGGAGGTTTACTTCATTATACACTTTTGCTTTACATTTTTTCGATTGTTACACTTAATTTTATATGTTTTAGGTACTATTATAATGTGAATTATTGCACTTGAAGTTCATTTTCCCCACCCCTGCTAAGTCCATGTCTTTATGGACCTTGCTTTGTGCCCTGGTGCGCACTCATGTTAGAACAGGAAGGGGCCGTCCCCAAACTGTTCCCACAAAGTTGGGAGCATGAAATTGTCCAAAATGTCTTGGTATGCTGACGCCTTAAGACCCCTTTCACACTGGAGGCGTTTTTCAGGCGCTTTTGCGCTAAAAATAGCGACTGAAAAAAGCCTCAGCTGCAATCCCAGTGTGAAAGTCCGAGTGCTTTCACACTGGGGCGCTGCGCTGGCAGAGCGTCACAAAAAGTCCTGCAAGCAGCTTCTCTGCAGCGCTGTAGGAGCGGTGAATACACGGCTCCTAAAGCACCCCTGCCTATTGAAATCAATGGGCAGCGCCACCAAACCATCGACAAACCACCTCTGTGGGTCGTTTTAACCCTTTTTTGTCCGCTAGCGGGGGGGTTAAAAGGGGCCTGCTAGCGGCCTAATAGCGCAGCTAAAATGACGGTAAGGCGCCACTAAAAATAGCGGCGCTTTACCGCCGATGCCCGGGCACTGGCAATGTGAAAGTGCCCTAAGTGTTCCCTTCACTGGAACTAAGGGGCCAAGCCCAACCCCTGAAAAATAATCCCCCCTCTACCAAATGATTTGGACCAGCGCACAAAGCAAAGTTCCATAAAGACATGGATGAGCGAGTTTGGGATGGAGGAACTTGACTGGCCTGCACAGAGTCCTGAACTCAACTCGATATAACACCTTTGGGATAAATTTGGGGAAGAGGCTGCGAGTCAGGCCTTCTCGTCCAACATCAGTGCCTGACCTGGTGGTCAAACATTCCCATAAATGCAACCTAAACCTTGTGGACAACCTTCCCAGAAGAGTTGAAGCTGTTATAGCTGCAAAGGGGGAGCCAACTCAATATTGAACCCTACAGACTAAGACTGGGATGTCTTTGAAGTTCATGTGTGTGTAAAGGTAGGTGTTTCAATACATTTAAGAATATAATGTGTGTGTATCTATCTATCTATCTATCTATCTATATCTATCTATAGATCTATCTATCTATCTAGATATCTATATCTATAGATAGATAGATAGATATAGATACACACACACACACATGTATGTGTGTTAGACCTTTTTTTAGTGCACACCATAATGCAATAGGCTGCACACGCCTATGGGGGGTTACAGAGATCCCAGCCAGGGGGCACACACCACCCAGTGGGGGCATAGAGATCCCTGCCAGGGAGGCACACACCACCCAGTGGGGGCACAGAGATCCCTGCCAGGGAGGCACATACTACACTACCCAGTGGGGGCACAGAGATGCCCGCCAGGAGAGCACACATTGCCCATAGTTGGTAGTATAGTGTGTGTTGGGGGAGGAGTATAGTGGTTCTGGTGTTTTACAAGAGTGGGGGGTATAGGGGGGTCTGTTACCTAATTCTGGTTGGTATAATGGTTCTGTTGTTATCTAGGAGTAGGGATGAGCCGATTAGTTTTGTAATGCATGAATCTATCTATCCATCTATCCATCTATCCAGCTATCTATCTATCTATCTATCTATCTATCTATCTATCTATCTATCTATCTATCTATGTATCTATCTATCTATCGGGATTAGAGCAGGGCCAGGAGAGGGGGGGGGGGGGTGGCGCCCATGCAATTTCGCTCTCCACCTGCTAAGAGAGCAGCTAGACTCAAAATCAGTTTACTACAGCAGATCAGGCAGCAATTGAGATTGGTTGCCAGAGGATACAGCACATCATTACCACTCAATAACTGGTTGCTAGACGAAACAGCACACATTACGGCTGCTTTGTTGCTAAAAGTTACTGCACATTACCGCTCACTACTTGGTTGCTATAGGTTACTGTGCATCATTACCACTTAATGGTTGCTACAGATAACAGCACATTAAAGCTCACTTCTTGGTTGCCCGTGACATCTCCAGTAGGCATTGCAGCAAGGTCTATATCCTGGCAGTGGCTCAGCAACACATCCTCTCCCTCTTCCAGTCTCCCCCACATAGTACTCGCTTGGAGGTTTTTCAGCAGCTCAGTCTCTCACGGGGGCGGGACTGTACCGCTCACCTACTCTCCCCATAACGCTGCGCCGTCCTGGTGAATTTTTGCCTGGGCAAATCATGCTCCCTCTTCAAAAAGCAGGGTCGAGTTCAGGCCCCATGGACTTCGGTGAATAGGCCATCCCTTGAGACTACATGTCCCATTCATGCCCCTCAAGTCTCTTCTGATTAGCAGCTCGTTCTGCTTAGCTGGAAGGAGGGGGAAGAGCGAGCGAGCAGCGATTAGACAGAGCTGGCTGCTGACAGGAGGGGGCAGCAGGTTTCGAACACACAGACAACCTGCAGCTGCGCCTTTTCCCTGTGGTAGCACAGCAGACCCAAAACCTGTAGTGGCATGTGCAGCGGTGTGAGGGGAGAGCGCTCAGCTACACTGATATGATAGGGAGGCAGCATGGGCCCCTGTAGCTATGAGCAACCCCTGGGCTCAAGGGGCAGCTGCTTTGGACCCCACAAAAATAACTGGGCCCGGGGCAGCTTCCCCTTTTACCCCGCCTTAAAGACGGGCCTGACCTTACCCCATACTCTGACTGGATCTCTTTGCACACACCTTAGCCTGCTCAGGCCACATACCTCTGGTACACTTTTCCCTGCTCATACCACATCCTGGCTTGGAGTTAGCAGAACACACTTTCACCCTGAATCTGATCGAGCCAATGCACCTCGTTAATATGTGGCCTGCAGTATACCCTTTTAATGCTGCAGAGGATGCATGCAAAAGCCCATTTAAACAGCCTTGCAAATACCACACACAATGTCTGCTGGACTGAATAAAACATTAACAAAGCCATAATTGTGTTTAAACTTTTTTAAACAAACATGTATTCAATGTAAATAAATGGAGAAAAATTTTTTTTTTTTACACACAAGCAGTGGGGGGGGGGGGGGGTATAAAATTAAGAGAGCAAGAAAATAAAGATTAATATACATATTATGCCTGCAGCTGCAGGCATCATCCCGGTACCATTTTTTAAGAAAATAAAGATTAACCCTTTCCCGCCTCCCGTCACTCTTTCCGGGCCCCCACGTTCCATCGGGAACATCCGCCGCTTCCGGTGATCTGAATACTTTGAAGTGCAAAGGAGGGAGAGAGACTGGAACAAAGCCGGAAACGGCTTAGTTCCAGTCTCCTTGATGTAAACACGGAAGCGACATCACAACGTCACTTCCTGTTTACTCGGGGTTAACTCTACTGTTTTGTTTTTTAAAAGTCATGAAAGTGTCCCTTTTCCCCAAAAATTGCGTTTAAAACACCGCTGCACACAGACAGTGTGACATAAAATATTGCAACCACCGCCATTTTATTCTCTAGATTCTCTGCTAAAAATATATATAAAATGTTTGGGGGTTCTAAGTAATTTTCTAGCAAAAAATAGGGATTTTAACTTGTAAACACCAAATGTCAGAAATAGGCTTAGTCATGAAAGGGTTATTAAGATTTGAAAATACTACTGGGGTAACGGGGAGGGGGGGAGATTTGAACCAAGAGTTGCACTATAAACGTTAGTCCTTTAAAAAATTTATTAAAAAAAGCTAAAAAAGGGGGGAGCAAAAATACATCTGGGACGTCCATTTGTTTTCATTGAAAACAATCAAAAATGAATCTCCTGATGTAATAAAGAATACACAAAATCTGATTAATGAACAGCGTACTTTGAAAAAGGTAACCATGAGACTGTTTCACTTACAGCCACCTCCATTCAATATTGTAGTGCCTGCCCCAGATATTTAACATGAATAGACATTTAACCACTGGCCGACCGCACTACAGCCGAATGACGGCTACAGTGCGGCTCGATAATTCTGGGAGGGCGTACTATGATATCCTCTCAGAATCGCACACACGGGAGTATTCGTGACCGCCGGGTTGCATCACGGATCACGGTAAATGGCTGCTGACAGCCGCTGTCACTTCTAAATTGTGTGAAGCCCTGGAAAGCCTCACACAATTTAGAAGTGACAGCGGCTGCGGGGGAGAGGTGACATTTGCACCATGTAACACTCTAAATATGGGTTTAACATGTAACATGGTGCAAAAGGTGAACTTAGTTTTAAAACAGAGCAGGCAAAGAAACCCAAATGTGATCAGGTCTGTTCATATACCTACCAGTATAACATTATCCTTCATACGCTCAAATACTTCTGGGTGGAGGAATGATGTGATATCTTGTAGCTGAACACGTCTGCATCCTGGAACTCTTCAGGGTTTGCTGCAATTGAATAACAAAATTCAATACAAGTAATAAGATTTCAATATGTCAATTAGGGCATTACATAGAAAATTACTATCTCCAAAAGTAGAGAGGATTTCTACAACGTTCGTGGCTAATAATGTGATATTGCAGGGCTAGATAGCAAGCTTACAGGAACCTTAAAAGAAACAAAAAAACTTAAAGTGGGTGTAAAGGCAGAAGGTTTTTTATCTTAACGCAGAGTTCCACCCAAGAGTTCCGCCCAAAAAAAAAAATGTAAAAGTGAACAGCTACAAATACTGCAGCTGCTGACTTTTAATATATGGGCAATTACCTGTCCGGGGCGCCGCGATGTCGGCACCCGAAGCCGATCTGTCCCTCAGCTCTCGGGCGAAGGTGCCGCCATCTTCGGTAAGGCCCCTTTCACACTGGGGCGGGGGCCGCGGTGATGGTAAAGCAGCGCTATATTTAGCGCTGCTTTACCGTCGTTTTAACCGCCGTATTCGGCCGCTCGCGGTGCGGTTTTACCCCCCGCGAGCGTCCGAAAAAGGGTTAAAGACTCCCGCAGAGCGCTGCCGTAGCGGCGCTTTGCGGCAGTTTTACCGCGGTTTCCCATTCAAATCAATGGGAAGGAGCGGTATAGGAGCGGTGAACACACCGCTCCTATACCGCTCCAAAGATGCTGCTAGCAGGACTTTTTTTGCCGTCCTGCTAGCGCACCGCTCCAGTGTGAAAGCCCGCCGGCTTTCACACTGGAGTGAATGGGGCAGGATTTTTTCAGGCGGTATACAGGCGCTATTTTTAGCGCTATACCGCCTGAAAACCGCCCCAGTGTGAAAGGGGCCTAAGGGAATCAGGAAGTGAAGCCTCGCAGGTTCACTTCTCGGTTCCCTACTGCGCATGTGTGATCTCACTGATCCCTGCTGTCTTCTGGGACCTGTGTGTCTCCCACAAGACAGCGGGGGGGGGGGGGGGGGCGCCAGATGTGGCTCCCTCCCTAGGCAGCCCCTCCCTCCCTGCAATCTTCTGGGACACATCACAGGTCCCAGAATATTGCACGGCCATTCAGGATGTGCAGTGTGCACCTGGCTGTGAAGCCGCAAGCTGTCAGAGCTGAGCGCCCACAGTAGTAATGCCGGTGCCGCGGACAGGCGGGGGAGAGAAGCTTCGGTTGCCCGCATCGCTCGCTGGACCGTGGGACTGTTAATTGGGTGTTTATTAAAAGTCAGCAGGTACACTTTTTGTAGCTGCTGACCCCCTAATGGCCCATACACACAATCAAAAAATCGGACGACAGATCGTCTGTTTTTTTTGCACGCTAGTTTCATATAGAAAATGGAGAGGTTACTAAAGTTATGAAAATTCTCGTACGACAGAATAAAAAAAAAAATTATATATCGGAGATGATGTCACGTGTTGTAATGTATTTGTATTGTATTTTTGGATGACAACTGTACTGATTAAACGAAAATAGTACAATCTGGCATCATACGAGAACATTTTTCATTTGTCTGATCGGATAATAACGTATGAACAGTCATGATCGGCTCTGGAAAGCTCTGTACCAACGATCTGATTATCGTACAATCGATTCGAAATCTGTATTTTTCATCTGATTTTCGGATTGTGTGTACGGGTCATAACACTCAGAGGTCCCGCTCTGTCCAGCGATGTCCACGAATGTTTCAGCTGTCCGAGATTCTCCTTCTTGATTGGCTGAGACACAGCAGCAGCGCCATTGGCTCCTGCTGCTGTTAAAGTGAGCTAGCCATTCCGGGGAAAGAGGGGGCGGGGCCAGGGCTCCGAATGAACACAGAGAGATGTGACAGCTCAGGTGCCCCTATAGCAAGCTGCTTGCTGTGGGGGCACTGAACAGCAGGGAGGGGCCAGGATCAGAGTAGAGGGACCCGAGAAGAGGAGGATCTGGGCAAATTTACTACAACAGAGCAGGTAAGTATAAAATGTTTATTTTTACAGGGAAAAAAAAAAAAGAAAAAAAAACTAGGACTTTACAATCACTTTAACCACTTAAGCCCCGGACCATTGGCTGGCCAAAGACCAGAGCACTTTTTGCGTTTCAGCACTACGTCACTTTAACTGACAATTGCTCGGTGAAGAGCCGACAAGACGTGGGGAAAGCGACGTGGGATTGCGCCCATAGAAATTCGGGTATCAGGTAAGTAAAACGGGGGCTTGAGGGGGCCAGGCACAGCAAGGTGTTTTTTCACCTCAATGCATAGGATGTCAGGGGCAGCAGTGGGGGGGGGCGTGTCAGGGGCAGAAGGGGGGCATGCCAAGGGCAGCAGTGGAGGGGGGCATGTCAGGGGCAGCAGTGGAGGGGGGCGTGTCAGGGGCAGCAGTGGAGGGGGGCATGTCAGGGGTAGCAGTGGGGGGGGGGGTGGCAGGGGCAGCAGTGGGGGGGGGGGGGTGGCAGGGGAACACTCACATGTAAATAGGCTCATCTGATGCAAGGGGGGGCCACTCCAATCCATCGCCCGGACATCGCACTGTGCACAGAGGACAGTGCTGTGAAGAGGCTGGATGGCTTTCTGTGGCTGATAGGGAAGCCAGAAGAACCACGGAGCGGATGTGATGTCACCGGAGGTGGGGAGGCAGCCAGGATACAGGAAGAGCACATTGGAACAGGGCAGGCTACATGCTCAGAGCTTCAGTTCCTTCTACTGCGGCTGCATGGCGCGGGAATGTTTGTACTTGTGAGGCACTTTACGTACACTCGCAGGTATGTCCGTACTCGCGAGTGTCCGTAAAGCTGGGTATGCCTATAGATTTTTCCTTAAAAAATGTATTTAAAAAGACCTAAAACTCATCAAAAGACACAAAAAATGCATCAAAAGCACGTGTACAAAAAACGCAACACGTGCTGCAGAACCAGATCAAAAGCAAACTGCATAGGTGTGAACCAGGCCTAAAGGCAAAAGTTTTGGATAGAGTGGAGGTGGATTAGAACCCCTGTCAGTTTTTATTGCCACTTGTCTCCCCGTTAAAGCGGTGTTCCGGCGGAAATTTAACCTTTTAGATAAAAATACCCCTCTAATACTCATGCTTAGTGTAGTCTAATAAAGGTATGCTGTAAAGGAAGGGCCGTTTAGTATTTGTGCAGCTTTGTTTTCTTGTCTCAGCAGACTGCGGCCATCTCCTGTGTGGGCATCTGAAACTGTACTGTCCTTCCTGTATTCCTTGCATGCTGGCTACCCAGCATGCAAGAAAAGTAATCGAGAAAAAATCTTCCAATGGGGACGCCAGTTCTGGTCACCTGGGGTTCCCCAAGGGATTCCCTTAAAGCGGTAGTAAACTGCAGTAAAAACAAAACAAAAGAAACTTCCCCTGTAAGGCAATGTCATAATGTGCTAGTATGTATTGCATACTAGCACATTAATAGAGACTTACCTTA
>CM053033.1:187586945-187653035 GCA_028564925.1 Lithobates sylvaticus | reverse complement strand
TATAGCGCCTGTTCCCATTGGAAACAATGGGGCAGTGCTCCGAACCCGCCCGCAAAACGCCGCTGCAGCGGCGGTTTGTGGGTGGTATTAACCCTTTTTCGGCCGCTCGCGGGGGGGAAAACCACCCCGCTAGCGGACGAAATGCGATGCTAAAACGACGGTAAAGCGGCGCTAAATATAGCGCCGCTTTACCGCCAGCACCCCCAACGCCCCAGTGTGAAACTAGCCTAAGTGATCGTTTTTTTGATCGCTGTATTAGTGTCACAGTTGACACTAGTTAGGGAGGTAGGTATTTAGGTTTGCCGCAGCGTTTTTATAGCGTCAGGGACCCCCCATATACTACCTACTAAAGGTTTTAACCCCCTGATTGCCCCCTAGTTAACCCTTTCACCAGTGATCACCATATAACTGTTACGGGTGACGCTGGTCAGTAAGTTTATTTTTTATAGTTTAAGGGCACCCGCCGTTTATTACCTAATAAAGGTTTAACCCCCTGATCGCCCGGCAGGTGATATAAGTAAGGTTTTAGAGTCAAATAGGGTCTGCGTCGCCCCAGGCAGCGTCGGGTTAGTGCCAGTACCGCTAACACCCACGAACGCAGCATACACCTCCCTTAGTGGTATAGAATCTGAACAGATCGATATCTGATCAGATCTATACTAGCGTCCCCAGCAGTTTAGGGTTCCCAAAAACGCAGTGTTAGCGGGATCAGCCCAGATACCTACTAGCACCTGCGTTTTCCCCCTCCGCCCAGCCCACCCAAGCGCAGTATCGATCGATCACTGTCACTTACAAAACACTAAGCACACAACTGCAGCGTTCGCAGAGTCAGGCCTGATCCCTGCGATCGCTAACAGTCAGGAGCTTTTTTTTTCCTGTGAGTCTCACTAGTGTACTACTAAATTTAGAGCCCAAAATGGCAAGTCAAACGTACACTAGTGAACAGGCCTACTTGTTTTTGAGTATGACAGATAGTGAAGAGGAGGTCACTCATCTGTCAGAATCAGGCTCAGAATACGACCCAGTAGACGACAGCGACTCCATGACAGATAGCTCTGACGGCGGAGTTGTGGTCCCTGCTAAGGTCAGGCGTACCAGAACCCAAACTCCTTCTTCTGATGTTGAGGTGCAAGAACCGCAGGTCACTCGTAGGAGGCAGAGACGTACTAGAGCCGCTATTCCTTCTGGTGAACAGGCAAGCACCAGCGGCCTAGTACACCCTGGACGTACATCCAGCACTGCAGTATCACGTGGTGACGTGGCGAGTCCCATAAGTGCAGTTCAAGCTGGCGAGGTGGCAAGCACAAGTAGTGTCCCGCTGCCACCAAGAAGAACACAAAGACAGGCCCGTCATGCCCATAGTGCCCTTCCTGCAGAATTTGCCAATCCTGATTGGGTGCCCACCACTTCTGCAGAACCCGTACTTCCCCCATTCACTGGCAAACCCGGTATTCAGGTGGAAACAGTTCATTTTACGTCACTTGATTTTTTTTCGCTGTTTTTCACCGAAGATCTCTATAGATCTATTGTGGACCAAAGCAATTTGTACGCTGGTCAACACATCGCCGCTAATCCCCAGTTGTCCACCCTTGCCAGAGATTGGAGACCAATTACGGTCCCCAAATTTAAGCTCTTTCTGGGCCTTTCCCTCATCATGGGCGTAGTTAAAATGGGTACGTTGCGTTCATATTGGTCCACTGAGCCAATGTACCATATGCCCGTGTTCTCTGCTTCAATGTCCAGGGCATGATACGAGATGATTTTGCGTTTCATGCACTTCAACGACAATGAACTCTGTCGTCCTCGTGGAGACCCTGCATACGATCGGCTCTATAAAATTCGGCCCCTCATAAACCATTTCAACCAACATTTTGCAGACTTGTTTACTCCCCATCAAGTTGTCTGCGTTGACGAGTCCCTGATTAAGTTTTATGGCTGCTTGTCATTCAAACAATACCTTCCCAGCAAGCGTGCCAGATACGGGGTCAAGATGTATAAGCTCTGTGACAGGGCCACAGGCTATACATGTAGTTTTATGGTTTATGAGGGCAAAGATAGCCAAGTAGAGCCGACAAACTGCCCTGACTACATAGGGAGCGCTGGCAAGATTGTGTGGGACTTGGTGTCACCCTTATTCGGAAAGGGGTACCACTTGTACGTGGACAATTATTACACGAGCGTGCCACTGTTTAGTCATTTGTTTGATCAGCAGATTGGAGCCTGTGGCACCGTGCGACCTAATCGCCGGGGCTTTCCCCAGCGGCTTGTAGATTCCCGTCTTAGGCTGGGGGAGAGAGCCTGCCTGAAGTGTAATAACTTGCTCGCTATGAAGTGGAGGGATAATAAGAATGTTTTCGTTCTTACCTCCCTTCATGCAGACACGACGGTCCAAATTACTACGGCGGCTGGTGTTGTGACGAAACCCCTCTGTGTCCACGAGTACAACCAAAACATGGGAGGGGTGGACCTCAACGACCAGTTGTTGGCGCCGTACCTAGTTGCCCGTAAGGCTAGACGCTGGTACAAAAAAGTGTCTATTTACTTATTCCAATTAGCTTTGCTGAACGCTCATGTGCTATACGGAGCTTCAGGACGTACTGGATCCTTCCTTAAATTCCAGGAAGAGATCATCGGAGCCCTTCTGTTTCCAGACGGTGCTCCACCTCACCTTTCCAGTCCAAATGCAGTTAGCCGGCTGCATGAGCGGCATTTTATTTATGTCCTCCGGAGTATCCCTACCCAACGAGCCCCCCAAAGAAAATGTCGTGTCTGCAGAAAGCGCGGATATAGGCGTGACACCCGCTATTATTGTCCCCGCTGTCCTGACAATCCTGGTCTTTTCATCTGTGAATGTTTTGAACGCTACCATAAACTAGTTGAGTATTAGCGTAGGGTACAGCATTGCACAGACTAGGCACACGTTCTCAAGAATGCCATCGCATTTTGAGACCAAAACCGCTGGAACCGATACAACAGTTCCGTTAGAACTGTTACAGTTACAAACAAAAGTTTAAAAAAAAAAAAGTAAACAATAAAAAAACAAAAAAATATAAAATAAAAAAAACAAAAATAGTTGTTGTTTTATTGTTCTCTTTCTCTCTATTCTCTGTCTATTGTTCTTCTCTTTTTTTACTGTATTCTATTCTGCAATCTTTTATTGTTAACCATTTTTTTGTTTTCAGGTACGCCATTCAGTTGCAGTGCGGATTTATCTATCTTGACAGCAACAGCGTTTGCTCCCACGATACATAAAGCCGTGACTCCAACGCTGTAGGAGGTGATTTCACCACCACAGTTAAAAAAAAAAGAGCATATATGCCGAAGCATGGGGGCAGCAGGGGCGGAGGAGCGATTTGCTCCTAATGCTGCCTACATACGGTTGAAATTCTGACGGAGGCTTGCCCGTGGAAAAGTCCGACCGTGTGTACGCGGCATAACTTTTTTGCGGGAGGATGCCCCCATGCTTCGGCATATATATATTTTAGGCACAGGTTGCGTTAAAAAATATTTTATTTTTTACAGTTTTTTTTGGTATTTGCTTTGCAGGTATGGTAAATCTTACTGTTATTTTTTTTTTTTTTTTTTTTTTTCCACTTCAGAAAGAATGTTTGTAGGTGAGTGTCAGCTATGCCCGCATCTCCATCCCTCCAATTTGTCTTAGCATCATTAGTGGATTATTTCATTCTCGCCTTTTTTTTTTTTTTTTTTTTTCCCCCTGGAGTTGGGGGAATCGAGGTCCTGAGTCGGGCATCAAAAAAAAAATTTCACAAAGCCCATGAATACATGTATACGTCCGTGATCCCACTCAGCCTCCACTCCCCCTCCGCTTCCTTTATCCTAAATCCTGTTCCATCACTCTTCCAGTTGGCCCCCCTGGGGGTTTTTATTTCCTCCCCCCCTCCCCCCTATCCCTCCCAAGCCCCCACCCTCCCCATCCCCGTCCGCTGTTTTGTTATTAAAAGGTGGTCCTTTCACCCCAGTATCTTCTCTGCCCTTGGGGTCAACCTTTCCATGGTTAGATCTCTTTTCGGCTTCACCCCCCCGGGATCCTCAGTTGTCATGGCTGCGCTCGCAAAACCTCCCTGTAGCTCCAAGATCTCTTGAATTTTCTCCAGCTCTCCCATCTGGCCCGCGTAGCCTCTCTGTCCTCCTCCCCCGTGTACAACACACATTCCATCATGTAAGTGGACTCCACTGCGTCAACCCATTCCCATAAGGGTGGGCTTTCCTTATCTTTCCACCTCCTTGGAATTACCTTTTTGGCCGCATTAAGCAGGTGGGGTATCAGTGAGCCTTTATATTGTTTAATTTCTTTAGGTGTGGCGTGCATAAGTACCACCCAAGGGTCGTTTTTTACCTCAATTGTTGTTATTTCTTTTATATACTTTAGGATGGTCTCCCAGAATTTTTTAATTTTAGGACACCCCCACCATAAATGACCCATTGTGCCCCTTTGATCACACCCCCTCCAACAATTCGCCGATGTATCCGCCTGAAAATTGCTGACCCTGTCTGGGGTTCTATACCACCTAGCCATGCACTTAAAGTTTGTTTCTGCAGTTCTCGCATCTACCGCTGACCCATGTGCTAATTTTAAAATTTTCTTACTTGTGCCTATTTCTAATTGTGTTCCTAATTCGCTTTCCCATTTGGAAAGGTATGGCGGCATCTCCGGTCTATCTCTTTCTAGTAACAGTTTATATATTCTAGATATTCTTTTTTTTGAACATTCAGCCATAAAGATTTTCTCTAATTTTGTTAAATCCTTAGCCTCCCTTAATGGGCTGGGAAGAGAGCCCACAAAATGGGTCAGCTGGCGATGCCGCCATCCATCAATGGAGAAAGCCTCATTATTCTGTAACTCGTGCAATGTCATAACCTTCCCCTTACTAATAACTTCCCCTAATCTCGTGCCGTCCATTCTGATCCAATCACCTCCTATTTCCTTTAACCCTGGCGGGAAAAAAGGATTTTCTTTAAGTGCTATAAGTGGCGAATTATAATTTTTGTTGAATATTTTATATATTTTGTCCCAAATTTTCAAAGTCGTGATTGTGATTATATGTGTTTTTTCTCCCAGTGTCCGGCTTTTCGGAGGATTCCACACAATCTTCCCCAACCTAGCTTCACTCAGTGCTTCCTCTAAACTAACCCATCTTTTAGTGTTACCTGTTTTACCCCATTCTGCGATTCTTAATAGTGCTATGGCATGGTAGTAACTTTCTATGTCCGGGACCGCCAGACCGCCCTGGCTTTTATCTTGTTTTAGAATTTGGAGGGAGATTCTATGTTTTTTGTAATTCCATATGAAATTCATTATAATAGATCTTAATTTGCCGAGGTACTGTTTTGGGAGAGGGAGGGGGAGCATCTGAAATTTATATGTGATGACTGGAAGGATCATCATTTTTACAGAATTAATCCTGCCTATCCAAGATAGAATTTTTCCCTTCAGCTCTTGACATTTTTTTTTTATATCTTCTAGGAGTGGGATATAGTTTATTTTGTATAATTTCCTCGGGTTATTGGCCAGTTCTATTCCTAGGTATTTTATCCTTTTTTTCCAGACGAAACTAACTGTTTTCTGTAAGGTCTGTTTCTCTATTTTATTGAGGTTAATATTAAGGATAAAAGTTTTTGAGGCGTTGATTCTAAAATTTGTTAGTTCCCCATATTCCATTAAAATTTTAAGCAATATGGGGACCGACTTCTGGGGTGAGCTTATGTAGAAGAGGACGTCGTCGGCGAAGGCCGCAAGTTTGTGCTCTTCACTGCCAACTCTACAGCCTTCCACCTCTGGGTTTCTGCGGATTGTGGCTAGCAGCGGTTCCAGGGATAGAATAAAAAGGAGAGGGGAGAGTGGACAGCCCTGCCTAGTACCATTGAACAGTTCAAACTCTGCAGAGGTCGTTCCATTGACCCTGATGTTGGTTTTCGGATGATTATATAGTGTTTTAATTTTCTGGATAAATCTGGGTCCGAAACCCATCCTCTGCAGAGTGTTGAACATGAACCCCCAGTCTACTCTGTCGAACGCTTTTTCAGCGTCTATCGAGAGGAGTAGACTGGGGGTTCCTGAATCTCCCATCCTCTGTATGGCTAGCAATGACCGAATCCCATTGTCCCTCCCCTCTCTGCCCGGGACAAACCCGACCTGGTCCGGATGGATCAGTGTGCCCAAATGCCCCTTTATTCGATCCGCCAGTATCTTTGCATATAATTTTGTGTCGAAATTTAATAAGGAGATAGGTCTGTAGTTCGAGCACACCGATCCATCCTTCCCATCCTTCCTCAAAAGAGTGATCGTCGCTTTTAGGGCCTCTTCGCTCATGTTATAGTCTATCCCTAGTCCATTCATATATCGCAGCAATCTCGGTACCAGAATCTCTTTGTACGTTTTATAATATGAGGCCGTAAAGCCATCCGGGCCCGGGCTCTTCCCTGTTGGCGAGTTCTTAATGGCTGCTAAAATCTCCTCCTCGGATATTGGCCTCTCAAGCTCATCTCTCTCCTCTCCCCCTAGGGCTGTCAGCCCTGCCCTCTCTAGGAGCTCGGAGGTTTTCTGGCTAATTCCAATGCTGTCGTTGTTTCCCTTGGTTTTCACCTCGTAGAGTTCTTTGTAGTAGTCTCTAAATGTCGAGGCTATTTCACTAGGGGTATACTTCGTCTCCCCGTTTTTTGTTTGGATTTTTTCAATAAAATTTCTAGTTTTCTTTTTTTGAAGTTTCCTTGCTAAATATTTCCCTGGCTTGTTGCCCCAGATATATTGTTCCCTGGCCAATTTATTGAACTTCTGTCTGACTTCCTGTTCAGCTAGATCTTTTAATTCCTCTCTCTTATCTGTAAGCTCAATATATGTGCCCTGGCTGAGTGCCCCCCCAGATTTGTGCTTTTGCTCCAGGGTTTTAATCTCTGCTATTAGAGCCTGCGTTTTTCTCACCCTCTCCT
This sequence comes from Lithobates sylvaticus, assembly GCA_028564925.1. NCBI lineage: Eukaryota > Metazoa > Chordata > Amphibia > Anura > Ranidae > Lithobates > Lithobates sylvaticus. The sequence goes on along the minus strand of CM053033.1, from coordinate 187,646,087 downwards.
TTTTCTTCCATGAAGCTTTAGCTATCAGAAGCCCCCTAATAAACGCTTTATGGGCGTCCCATAGTTGTGCCTCTGAGACCTCTCCGTTGTCGTTGATTTGAAAGAACCATTCTAGCTCCTTTTTAATATAGTCCCTGATTTCTTTGTCGTATAACAACTCCGGGTTGAGTTTCCATCCGCTGGAGGGTTGTTTGTATTCGGGGAACCTTAGCCTCATGGATACCGGCGCGTGGTCCGAGAGGGAAGCTATTTCAATTTTGGTTTCCTTGACCCTTTCCAGTATGCCATGGTCTATTAAAATATGGTCCAGGCGAGAGTACATCTGGTGGACAGGGGAGTAAAACGAGTAATCCCTCAACTGCGGGTGCTGGGTCCTCCATACATCCACCAGTTGGTCCTCCGCTAGTTTTTTTTTTTGATTCGCTTCAGTTGTATGTTGCCCCTCCCCGTGCCACCAGACGTACTATCCTTCGCGGGGTCCATCACAAAATTGAGGTCCCCCATCAGGATCAGATATCCCTTCCTGAAGGCCCTTAGCTTACGCAAAATTGCTTCGAGAAATGGGATAGGTCTGGTGTTGGGGGCATAAACATTGGCCAGTGTAAGTTCTACCCCTAGGAGGGAGCCCCTAAGAAACAGGTACCTCCCCTCGGGGTCCGTCATTCTCTCCTCCACCGTAAAGTCAATGTCCCTCGCAATCCCTATAGCCACTCCTCTAGCCCTACTCGAGATAGTATCTCCATAAAACCAATTTGGGAGAGCTGGAGAAAAAAGTCTAATATTTGAGGAATGTGCCAGGTGGGTCTCTTGCAGGAACACTATGCCTGCACCATATCTCTCTGCTTCCTCCAAAATTTTTGCTCGCTTACCGGGAGAGTTTAAGCCTTTCACATTATATGATAAGAATTTAATTTCTAGATCCTTCATTTATTTTTTGAGGTTTTTTTTTTTTTTTTTCCCCTGGGATATTGATAGTGACAGCAGCCCCACAGCGGACGTGGTTTCCCTCCCTCCTCCCCCCCATCCCCTCCCTCCCCCTTCCCTCCCGCCCCCCCCTCCCCCCCTCCCTCCCTCCCCCCCCCCCTCTCTTACCCTAACTAGGGTCCCCGGGTCTTTGGGGGCCATCCTTTGTGGCTTCCCTTAGACTCCGGATTCCTGGTGAGGTGGAGCTTGTTGAGCCCTCCCCTCCCCCTCCGCAGCCCGGGCTCGGGGCGCAGAGGGGGTAGGGGCAAGGCCGACTTGAGCAGGATTCTTTAGTGGCTACGTGTGGGCATTCCCCCCCCCCCCCCCCCCCCCCCCGCCACCCCCCCTGGATCCCCCAGGCCCTCCATTTCTATCCAGCCTTGCAGATTCGGGACTGGGATCCCGAGTTTTGTACAAAATCCCTGCACTTCCTCAGGGAACCTCAACCTGGCCGAGCACCCCTCTTTAAGCCCTATTAAACATGAGGGGAAACCCCAGTTGTATCTTATGTTTTCCCTTTTCAATATTTCCAATAGGGGTTTCTGGTGTCTCCGTCTTTCAAGGGTTCGGGCCGATAGGTCGGCGTATATTTGAATTTCAGCTTCTTTATGCAGTATGGGAGATTTATTTTTTATTTTAGCCCACAGGTCCTCTTTTTCTTTAAAGCGGCTGAATCTGACAATTATGTCCCGGGGCCGTTCTGCGCCCCCCCTTTCGGGTCTTCCTACTCGGTGTATCCTTTCTGTATGAGGAAAATGATCCAAGTCCTTGCCGCTTATAGGGCCCAAGATTTCCCATAGTTTTCTCTCTAGGTCTTCCCCTCTCTGTTCCGGGACGGCACGTAGCCTCAGATTTTGCCTCCTATCCCTATTTTCTTGGTCCTCAATCTTATAGAGGGTATCTCTCTGCGTGAGGTAGGTGTCTTTTAATTGGGTTTTCAACTTCGCGATTTCCAAATCTATAGAGTCCGCTCTCCCCTCCACCGCTTCAACCCTAGACAGCAGATGGCCCATATCCTCCCGTAGAGTGTTAATTTCGAGTTTGATTACATTTTCCAGGCGTAAGAGCATCGCCTCCATTTCAAGTTTATTGGGGATGTGGGTTCCTGATTGTTGATCCTCCCCCCTGCTAGGCTCAGTCTCAGTCTCCATTGTAAGGTCCGCTCTGGAGTCATTAATTTCTCCTTCCACTCCGTCCCTATTCTCCGGGGAGACTCCGGGCCGAGTTTCTTTTCCCGATGTTTTTGGACTTGCACCCTGTCTTAGATAGTGTTTAATTGTGCTTGTCTCCCCTTTGCTGCCTTTGGTGGTAGCTTTCTTAGGCTGTTTAGATGGGTCTTTACTCATGTTGGTCTTTTTCGTGGGCCTGATTCTCTTCCCCAGTCTTGTTATGGGTCTGGGCCTCCCGAGCCCTTTTCCACCTCCTGCCTTTTAATAAGATCCTTCCTTTAAGGCTGTCCTTTACCCCTCTGCGTGTCCCTTTAGTGTGGACGGTCAGGTTTGCATAGGACTGAAGGAGACCTTTTGTAGGGTCTTTGAGTGGGGTACTAGGCACTTACGCAATGGCTGGGGCTGTTTTATTTGGATGGGGGGGTTTGTTCGCCCTTCCTGCTAGTTAGCTTCACCAATAAGCAGTTTACACCTTTTCCGTGTCCTACTAAATAGCTCTGCTGGTAGCGTCAGTAGATACTTACAATATGCTACTTGGGGTCACTGATCTAGATGACGTGGGCCACGTACAAGTATGTGGTTTTATATTTTCACCATAGTTTCATGTTTAAAAGAAACCTGAGGTTTAGATACGGCAAACACACTCTGCTATACCGGTCCTGTTTCAAACAGCTGTCGTCAGGCCGCGCCACAGTGGCCAGTGGGTTTAGATACCAGTCTGAGCCGTATTTTTATTCCTCCATACAATATTTGGTATATGGCAGCGTATCTCCGTAGACCCCGATCAGGATCTCACTTTCATACCATATGGCGGCTTTTAGTGTGTGGTGGTCGATCTTCCCCGCGCCAATCAAAATCACACTCTCATTCGACAGTGCAGTTTTTTAGCATGGGGAAAAAAGGGCTTCACAGGCGCCGATCAGGGTCGCACATACAGTCTCTGGTGCAGCTTCTGATGTGTTAAGTGCAGTCTGGGCCTTCCTTGCAGCACCGACCGTATTTGTTAGTGCCACATTTACTGGGGCGGGATGGTGGGGGGGAGAGCCGAGGTCACACATCAAAATTCACCCTACTAGGTCTACTGGTTATATTGGTTTTCCCTATGCGGTGGAAAACACATGTCCTGTACTGCTTTCCCTATACTAGTGATATCCTGGCACACAAAAATGGCCTTCCCCATGTGTCACACGTTGCTGTTGTGACCGCTAATCAGAAGTCATACTTAGGTTCAATAGCCAAAATCCCTAATTAGTTTCTCCAAGAATTTATATAAAATCGCATAAATTGCTGGATACACATTTTAGGTACATTCTTTGGTAGGAATAGGAATAGGTTTATTGCTTTCCCATCACTGGAGGACCGCGGCGTCCGAGTCTCCCGACTACGTCCGCCCGTCCAATCGTGCAACCAACCTTTGACTTTCAAACAGTTCCAAAAAAATGCAATTTCACTTTAAGAACCAACCTGCGGTGTAAGACATGAGCTATCTTGAGGTGCCTGCCCTATAGAATCATTCATATTGAAGGCTTGGGGGGGGATTTGATTATACCTTCCAGAGGGTTTCACAATCGTATCCCAAAGAAGAGAAAAAACAGTTTTGCAGTCTTACCTTCCTTAGGGCACATTTTAGAGCTGGAGGTTTTGTTTGGGGCACATACTCACAGTAGCGTCGCTTCATGCAGTGTTTTCCTCTGTTTGAGTGTGCCCTGCCAGCTTGCTGGTTAAGCGGTGGGGGTAGAGGGGGAGGCGAGGCGAGATGCGGTGGGGCGTCTTAGCTAGGGGGAACGCCGCTGCTCTGCGGAGCCGGGTCGGATGTCGGGACACCTGCTCTCCTCAATGCTTTGGACGCTGCGGCGTCTAGCTTCTTTCTCCGGGGGGGGTGACGGGCCATCGCCGTGTCTCTCTCTCTCCAGCGTTAAGCCGACGCTCCTCCCGACCTCACTCCAGCTCTCGTCGGCTGCGGGCTCACGCCCCTCCCTCCGTGCTGACAACTACGTCAGCACGTCCATCGCCTCACTCAGGACAATGAGCTGCTGGAGATTAACGAAATCTTACTGTTATACTGTAATGTTACTTTGTTTTATTGTTAACCATAATTTGCTTAGCAGGTACGCCATTCAGCTGCAGCGCGGATTTATTTATCTTGACAGCAACAGCGTTTGCTCCCACGATACATAAATCCGTGACTCCAGCGCTGTTGGAGGTGATTTCACCACCACAGTTAAAAACAAAATGGTGCATGTATGCCCATCATTAGAAGTGGGTGGATGAAGGGAGGTTTTCTAATGGTGGGCATACCCACCGATCAATCTTTTTATTTCATTCAGCCCACAGGCTGCATGAAAAAAAAGATTACAATATATGCCAAACAAGGGCAAGCAACGTACTGGTATGTTGCTGGACTTTGAGTGGTTATACCAGAATGATGCCGGCGGGTTTAGGTATTATCTTGGTATCATTCTTTTCAGCCAGCGGTCGGCTTTCATGTAAAAGCAATCCTAGTGGCTAATTAGTCTCTAGACTGCTTTTACAAGCAGTGGGAGGGAATGCCCCCCCTCCCACCTTCTTCCATGGTTTTCTCTGGCTCTCCTGTCCCAACAGGGAACCTGAGAATGCAGCCGGTGGTTCCGCCAGCTGACCATAGAGCTGACCAGAGACCAGAATGGCTCCAATCATCTCTATGGCCTAAGAAACCGGAAGCTACAAGCATTTCATGACTTATATTTCGCCGGATATAAACAGCTCCATTGGGAAATTGGGAAAGTATTTTATCACACCGATCTTGGTGTGGTCAGATGCTTTGAGGGCAGAGGACAGATCTAGGGTCTAATGGACCCCAATTTTCTCAAAAAAGAGTACCTGTCACTACCTATTGCTATCATAGGGGATATTTACATTCCCTGAAATAACAATAAAAATGATAAAAAATATATATAAATGAAAGGAACAGTTGAAAAATAAAATAAAAAAGCAAAATCAATTAAAAAAAAAAAAAAAAAAAAAAAAAGCACCCCTGTCCCCCCTGCTCTCGCGCAAAGGCGAACGCAAGCGTCGGTCTGGCATCATATGTAAACAGCAATTGCACCATGCATGTGAGGTATCACTACGAAGGTCAGATCGAGGGCAGTATTTTAGCAGTAGACCTCCTCCGTAAATCTAAAGTGGTAACCTGTAAAGGCGTTTAAATGCTTTTAAAAATGTATGTTGTTTGTCACCGCTGCACGTTTCTGCGCAATTTTAAAGCATGTCGTGTTTGGTATCCATGTACTCGGCCTAAGATCTTCTTTTTTATTTCATCAAATATTTGGGCAAGATAGTGTGTTTTGGTGCATTAAAATTTAAAAAAAAGTGTGTTTTTTCCAAAAAAAATGCGTTTGAAAAATCGCTGCACAAATACTGAGTAAAAAAAAAAATGAAACACCCACCATTTTAATCTGTAGGGCCTTTGCTTTAAAAAATATATATATTGTTTGGGGGTTCAACGTAATTTTCTTGCAAAAAAAAAATTATTTTCTCATGTAAACAAAAAGTGTCAGAAAGGGCTTTGTTTCAAGTGGTTAGAAGAGTGGGTAATGTGTGACATAAGCGTCTAAAGCCCCATACACACGGTCGGACTTTTTCATGGATTCTGTCCGATCGGACAATGTTGTCGAAAAATCAGACCGTGTGTATGCACCATCGGACAGTGTTCGTCGGTTTGTCCGACGGACAAAGTCTTATCTCCTGCTGGAAAGATTTGCCGTCAACACGGTCCGATCACACCAAGTCCGATCGTGTGTATCGAATTCCTGCCGGACAAAGTGCCACGCATGCTCAGATCACATTACAAGACCAAAGCTATTGGCTACTAGCCTCTACGTAGTCCCGTCGTAGGCAACAAACGTCACCACGTTCAGAATGATCTAAATGTTGTGCATAAAATGCCAGGACAGTTCATGCCAACCCCCCCCCCCCCCCCCAAAATGACCCCATTTTGGAAAGTAGACACCCCAAGCTTTTTGCTGAGAGGCATGTCGAGTCCATGGAATATTTTATATTTTGACACAAGTTGCGGGAAAAATAATAATTATTTTTTTAAATTTTTTTTGCACAAAGTTGTCACTAAATGATATATTGCTCAAACATGCCATGGGCATATGTGGAATTACACCCCAAAATACATTCTGCTGCTTCTCCTGAGTACGGGGATACCACATGCGTGAGACTTTTTGGGAGCCACGTACGGGACCCCAAAAAACAAGCACCACCTTCAGGATTTCGAAGGGTGTGAATTTTTGAATTCACTCCTCACTGCCTATCACAGTTTCAGAGGCCATGGAATGCCCAGATGGCACAAAATACCCCCAAATGACCCCATTTGGAAAGTAGACACCCAAGCTATTTGCTGAGAGGTATGGTGAGTATTTTGCAGATCTCGCTTTTTGTCACAAAGTTTTGAAAATTGAAAAAATAAAAATACATTTTTATTTTCTTTCTTAATTTTCAAAAAAAAATGAGAGCTGCAAAATACTCACCATGCCTCTCAGAAAATAGCTTGGGTGTCTACTTTCCAAAATGGGGTCATTTGGGGGGGTTTTGTGCCATCTGGGCATTTTATGGCCTTCAAAACTGTGATAGTTAGTGATAGGTAGTGAGGAGTGAAATCCAAAAATTTACGCCCTTAGAAATCCTGAAGGCGGTGCTTGGTTTTCGGGGTCCCGTACACGGATAGGCTCCCAAAAAGTCCAACACATGTGGTATCCCCATACTCAGGAGAAGCAGCAGAATGTATTTTGGGGTGTAATTCCACATATGCCCATGGCATGTGTGAGCAATATATCATTTAGTGACAACTTTGGGCAAAAAAAAAAAAAAAAAGTTTGTAATTTTTCCCGCAACTTGTGGCAAAATATAAAATATTTCATGGACTCAACATGCCTCTCAGCAAATAGCTTGGGGTGTCTACTTTCCAAAATGGGGTAATTTGGCGGGGTTTTGTGCCATCTGGGCATTTTATGGCCTTCAAAACTGTAATAGGTAGTGATAGGTAGTGAGGAGTGAAATCAAAAATTTCCGCCCTTAGAAATCCTGAAGGCGGTGCTTGTATTTCGGGTGTCCCGTACACGGATAGGCTCCCAAAAAGTCCCACACATGTGGTATCCCCGTACTCAGAAGAAGCAGCAGAATTTATTTTGGGGTGTAATTCTACATATGCCCATGGCATGTGTGAGAAATATATCATTTAGTGACAACTTTTTGTAAACATTTTTATTTTTTTTTTGTCATTATTCAATCACTTGGGACACAAAAATAAAATATTCAATGGGCTCAACATGCCTCTTAGCAATTTTCTTAGGGTGTCTACTTTCCAAAATGGGGTCATTTGGGGGGGGGGGGGTTGTACTTCCCTGCCATTTTAGCACCTCAGGAAATGAGATAGGCAGTCATAAACTAAAAGCTGCGTAAATTCCAGAAAATGTACCCTAGTTTGTAGACGCTATAACTTTTGCGCAAACCAATAAATATACGCTTATTGACATTTTTTTTACCAAAGACATGTGGCTGAATACATTTTGGCTTAAAAGTATGACTAAAATTGAGTTTATTGGATTTTTCTTATAACAAAAAGTAGAAAATATAATTTTTTTTCCAAATTTTCGGTCTTTTTCCATTTATATCGCAAAAAATAAAAATCACAGAGGCAATCAAATACCATCAAAAGAAAGATCTATTTGTGGGAAGAAAAGGACGCAAATTTTGTTTGGGTACAACATTGCATGACCGCGTAATTACCAGTTAAACCAGTGCAGTGCGAAATTGTAAAAAGTCCTCTGGTCTTAAGGCTGCATAATGGTCCGGTCTGAAAGTGGTTAAAATCTTCTTTCTTCTTTCTTCTGGTCTTCCTTTCTTCATCCTTCGGTTTCTTCATCTTCTCCTTCCGGCATCTTCTTCCATCATCTTCTTCCCCCGATCCGCTTCTTCTTGCGCTGGTCTTCTCGTCCTTCTCGTCCGGCATCTTCTTCCATGGCGTCGGCGTCTCTTCTGGACCGCTCCGCGCAATGGGAGGCTCCCGATGTGTGAGGCTTCGCTCCGTCTGACAGGTCTTTTATAACGGAGGGCACCCTCAAAGTCCATGACGTCATATGACGTACCTTGGGCAGGAAGTGGTTAACTACTGGACCTCTCCCTTTCCCCTCACTTAGTAAACATAGATAAGATAGTATGTATGTTTTTTGTTCTTGTATAGATTTTTATAGATAAGATAGATATTATAGTCACTTGTGTACTTGTAAAGTATTTGTCATGAAATTGTTTCTTACTGTGTGTTTCTGATTCCTTGTCACATCCTCTATTAACTCCCTTTCACCTCACTTCTGTTTGTTTGAAAATATATATATATATATATATTTTGTAAACATAGATAAGATAGTGATATGATAAGATAGTATGTATGTTTTTTGGTCTTGTTTTAAAAAAAATAAAAAATGCAAATATAAAGATAGATTAGACATTTTTGTCCTTGTAAAACATTTGTCATGGAATTGCCTCTGTATGTTTGTGCCTCCCTCTGTCATTCTCCATTAACTCCCAAACCTCTCCTTTAGCCCAAAGCCCAAAACTCACAGCTCACAGCCACAGTGTCACTCGCAGCCCAAAGCCCGCAGCCCACAGCCCAAGACCCGCAGCCCAAAGCCCACAGCCCGCAGCTAAGATAGACATTCTAGTTAATGTCCTTAAAAAAAAATAAATAGGTAAATTATTTGTCATAAAATTGTGTCTGTGTGTCTGTGCCTCCCTCTGTCATTCTCCATTAACTCCCAAACCTCTCCTTTAGCCGCAGCCCAAAACCTGCAGTCTGCAGCCCGCAGCTCAAAACCCGCAGCCAAAAACCCACAGCTTACAGCCCATAACCCACAACTCATAGCCCACAGCCCAAAACCCACAGCCCGCAGCCAACAGGCAACAGCCCAAAACCCACAGCTCGAAACCCGCAGCGCACAGCCCAAAACCCGCAGCCCAAATCCCACAGCCCAAAACCTGCAGCCCAAAGCTCACAGCCCAAAACCCATTTCAGGAAGTTAGATCAGAAAAAAATAAAAAAATAAAAGGAGGAGTCTGAGATCAATAAAAAGTACCTTTTTGGCTTAAGAACACATACCTGAATTGGATAAATATTTTTTAAACCAGAGTTTAGTTTCGGTGATAAGACAATATTAAAAGTCCAGATAAAGCTCAAATCGTATAAAGACTGGTGCTTGTCCCTTTAAAATATTGCAGCAGCGCTAAAAAACAGTCCTTTTACATTAAAAAGAGTTCATAAAAAATCATGGTGACCCAGAATAAAGTTCGTAGTGGTGCAATGAGCCCAAATACATGAAAATAGAGTGATACAGCTTCCACCGGATATTCAATTTTTCACCGCGTGCAGTACACACTCCCCTTTGGGGATGCACTCACCAGAAATATGATCAATATAAGCATTTTAATCACAAGCCATAGGTAACTGCTATCTCCTCAGCACGGCCACCTCTTCACCATCTGCAAGCACTAGAGCGGATCCACTCCAACTCAGCATACACATATGAAGAAAATAATAGTGCAGATAGCGTAGTACAGTTTGGCAAAAAACTTTATTTAAATATCCAATATCCCCCCTTTTTAAAATCTGCGTACCAAAATGCAAATAATAAAACAGCCTTGTAAATAGTATTAGAGTGCACTTTAACGGTAGCAGCAAATAAATCCATGGTCTATGACTTCCTGTTCTGTATTGTAAGTCAAGAAATTGTGCTATTTGTTTTGCTGCAGTCACAATTTATAAGAAAAAAATAAATGAATGGTTTGACATGATCGAGAGGGGGAAAGAGGGAGGGTTTGGGGGTCAATTTGGGTAATTCCTGGACATGCACTTAAATTTATTGCAAGCATTTGTCAAAGGGGTTGTAAAGTCTAATGCCCCCGTACACACGGTCGGACTTTCCGAGGGGAAATGTGCGATCGGAGCTTGTTGTCGGAAATTCCCACCGTATGTAGGCTTCATCAGACTTTTTCCATCAGAATTTCCAACACACAAAATTTGAGATCTGGGTCTCAAATTTTCCGACAACAAAATCCGTTCACGTAAATTCCAATCATGTGTACACAATTCCGACGCACAAAGTGCCACGCATGCTCAGAATCAAGCGGAAGAGCAGCACTGGCTATTGAACTTAATTTTTCTCGGCTCATTGTACGTCAACAAGTTCTTGACGTTTGGAAATTTCTGACCAACTTTGTGTGACCGTGTGTATGCAAGACAAGTTTGAGCCAACATCTGTCGGAAAAAAAAACATGTATTTTGTTGTCGGAATGTGCGACCATGTGTACGGGGCATTAGGGTTCCTTCACACATTCATGTCCGTTTTCATGGACTCCGCTTGCTCAGCGGTGATCGATCCATTGATCCCCACTGAGCCGGCGGATGACAGGTCTGGCTCTGCTCACTGTGCAGAGACGGACCTACCAGAGCCCCATTCTCCTCTATGGGGGAATCGGATGAAAACGGATACGCCTGTCTGTTTTCATCCGATCAAGGGATGGAAAATAGGGTTTGGATTTAGTGGAGCGGATCGGGTTTCAGCTGAAACGCTTTATAGGAGACAGGAGATACATGGAGCGTCTGTTCAGGTCCACCTGAAAAACTGACAGGTGGACCTGAACGGTCCCGCGTGTGTGAAAGAGCCCTAAAAGTTTTTTACCTTCATGCATTCCTTGCATGAAGGTAAAAAATGTTGAGGTGTCAGCATTGGCCCCTCAGCCCCCCTTTACTTACCTGAGACCCCATTCGATCCAGCGCCGTGCACGTCTCCAGATCTTTGCTACCCTCACTTCCGAATCTCACTAGCTTTGCTGGGGCACCATTGGTTCCCAATGTGGTCAATCAAAGCCAGTGACGAGGGAGCTGGGGGGTGGGGCTGAGTCACGCTGTCTTTGTCAATGGAGGCAGCAGAGGGACTCGGGTGGGAGTATGCATGCATTAGTGCCCCCCGATGGGAAGCTGCTTCCCATTGGGGCACTGGCCAGAGAGGAGGGGCTAGGAGCTCCGGCGGGGGACCCAAAAAGAGGAGGTTCACACAGCGCAATTCCATTGACTAGGTAAGTATAGACATGTTTTTTATTTACCTTTACAACCCTACTTAGCTACTCAAGGGGACCAAGGAGAGGAGGCAGCTCATACTTTCCTGCACTACTGATGACACTATGGACCGCAACAAGAAAATAAACGTTCACTGTTCAACTGTTTGACTGTGTCTGTTGTGACTCATGTGGGGTGGAAGAACAGGGGTTAAACCATCAGTACTGTAATGAACTAACCAGCAGCTCCCAAGGGAGTAGTGTACTACACGAAGGTCTGAGTTAAAAAAAAAAAAAAAGTAGCCAATATTTGTGGTAATGTCATCATGGGTAGGAGGAAATTTGTAATGAATCTTTCCTGCAGCAAAATTGCATCTTAAGTTTAAACACACTAAACAATCATTTAAAAAAACACACATTTATTCAAGCCGATTTAACCAAGCACACATATACACTGCTGGGTCCACAAATTTCTAAACTTAATAGCATGAATACATATATACAAGGTGCTGCTCTCTATGGTCTTCAAGAGCCTATAGTGCCTTCCTTTAAATGCAGACTGTGAAATCCGTCCAACAATGGCTCCACCCCTGTAGTTCTCGAGTGCAAAGTACTGCAAAAAAATCCCAGCAAAGGAGGCATGGCTATTCTCTGTCCCATTTTCACTTGTTGGTCCCAGGCAGAAAAGTGTAGCTTTTGCTGTTACCACCCAATCAGGTTTGGATGATTTAGTTTTAAGAAGCAACTGCTTTGGTTGCTTTCCTCCTTGCAGCCCTGGCAAGTATTGTTTTATTAGAATTTTACAACATTTCCACTGCTTTGCTCTTGGAACCAGCTTACTGTACCTAGCAGAAGTCCGCACCAAGTTTGAAATCAAATTACACACATGCCCCAGCCATGTCCATATATTTTTTGTTTTCTTTTTTGCACTGGGAAATGCATCTTGAAGTCTAGACGTCCAGGTTCCATGGGTTCAGCATTGAAAAATCACAACATGGAGACTTATGGCATGATTACTGCAAAAGGGAGACATGGGCAAGGTATATTTTATGATCTATGTGACGGAAGCAAATCATAATCCTCAATAAACGTAGGCTAAATTCCTGGGTCCCCCACAGCTCTAACTGGTTCCTCCTGCTGACCTCCCCATGATGGTGATGGGAGCTCAGGGGCAAGAACCAGCGAGAGCTGCAAGGCACCCAGGAGCTGCAAAGGCCCAGTTACAGTGATCGGAGCAGATTTCAGTGGTGCGAACTTTAACAAATAGCAGTTTTAGTAAAACCTTCTCATGACAGGGTCATGTTAACTGCTTGCTGACCACCGGCTCTCAATTGACAGCCAGGCGGCGCAGCTCTCATCGCGGGAGGGCGTGCACGCCTGCCGTGTTACTGGGGACTCGGTGCGCATGCCCAGCGGCCGCAATGTCCGCCGGGCACCCGCGATTGCCCGGTAACACAGCAGGACCGTATGTAAACACACAGATCCACGGTCCCGTCAGAGGAGAGGAGACCAATGGTGTGTTCTCAGTACAGAGAAACACTGATCGGTCTCCTCCCCTTATCAATCCCCTCCCCCTACAGTAATAATCACTCCCAGGGAACATATTAACCCCTTCCCTGCCAGTCAGATTTATACAGTAACCAATGCTTTTTCATAGCACGGATCGCTGTATAATTGTGAATGGTCCCAAAAATGTGTCAAAAGTGTCCGATATGTCCGCCGCAATATCGCAGTCACGATAAAAATCGCAGATCGCCACCATTACTAGTAAAAAAAAAAAAAAAATAATAAAAATGCAATAAATCTATCCCCTATTTTGTAGGCACTATAACTTTTGCGCAAACCAATGAATTGCGCTTATTGCAATTTTTTTTTACCAAAAATATGTAGAAAAAAAAAAAAAATAATAAATCGGCCTAAACTGAGGAAAAAATTTGTTGAAAAAAAAAAGAAAAATTTGATATTTATTATAGCAAAAAGTAAAAAATGTTTTTTTTTTTTTTAAACTTGTCGCTCTTCTTTTGTTTATAGCGCAAAAAATTAAAACCGCAGAGGTGATCAAATACCACTAAAAGAAAGCTCTGTTTGTGGGGACAAAATGATATTTAATTTGGGTACAGTGTTGTATGGCCGTGCAATTGTCATTCAAAGTGTGATTGCGCTGAAAGCTGAAAAATGGCTTGGGCAGGAAGGGGGTGAAAATGCCCTGTATTGAGGTGGTTAAACAGCAGAAGGTACAGGTTAAAACAGTAAAATTTAACAACCATTGGAACGCTAGCCACACAGCTAGAAACACAATTGAGACTCCTAGAAGTTTACGTTTTACTTGCCAAGGATTTGTATTCTGTACAGCCAGCCTTGTGATTTACACACTTTTAAGTCTTGCCAAAGCCAGGCAGATGGCAACAATTTTTATAAGTTCAAGTCCAAAGCCACCTTTCAGCTTTAACTTGTTTACTGGACAGTAGTGCTTATCCCTCTCCACAGGCAGAACATCATATAAAATACTCCACTTTGATCCGGTATTTTACATATCACTTTAAAGAATGCCAGGACCTAGTATGAAGCCTTTGATTTGCTGCAGTGGCTTCTCTCATAGTTCTGCACTTGTCGACAAGAGGAGAGCACAGGTACAGGACCTCCTCAAAGACATGACAGATTGTCTTCTGCCCCAGGCCTTCTTTTTCTTTTATTCATTAGAGCAGCCTTGTTTAATCAGTGTTACTCCAGATATGGCTAGTGGTTCCTTGAGCAGTATAACAAAGCATGTCTTCCATTGTAAGTGCTCATCTCTCTTACTGATCAGCAATGTATGGGGGCAGAAATAAAAAAAAAAAAAAAATAGGTATACCTCCTGCGCTACCTCAAAAGATTATAATATAGAATGTAAACAAGAAAAAAAAAAAAAAGCTGTGTTCACTCTACAAACCCATTAAAAAAAAAAAGATAAGTTCACTTTTTAGAAAAAAAATAATAAATGCATGTCTTCCATTGTAAGTGCTCATCTCTCTTACTGATCAGCAATGTATGGGGGCAGAAATAAAAAAAAAAAAAAAAAAAATAGGTATACCTCCTGCGCTACCTCAAAAGATTATAATATAGAATGTAAACAAGAAAAAAAAAAAAAAAGCTGTGTTCACTCTACAAACCCATTAAAAAAAAAAAAAGATAAGTTCACTTTTTAGAAAAAAAATAATAAATGCACATTTTTTTTTGTAGGTAAAAAAATGTGCATTTATTATTTTTTTTTTCTTTTTTTTGGAGCCTGTAAAGCAGATCGCTGATGCCATGCAGGTCTCCTTCAGTTCTGTCAGTATCTGTGTGCCTGTACATCCCGTACGGGCAAGCAGATACAAGGAAGATACAAGGAAGAATCAACAAACTACCACAGCGCTGTGTTAGTTAATTGAGAACTACAAGCTGACAGCCAGAAAGTATGTCGGCGCTTGTAGTTCATTCACACACACACAGCTGTGTGAATTAATAACGCGGCCGTGGGGGCAGAGACCCACACGGCCACGCCGATTTAAAAAGAGTGACAGGTAGTATGGGGAACTTCTCCAAAAATCGCACAGTGGTTGCAGCATTGGAAACATGTTCCCAAAGGTGACCTTTTTCTTTAAGGAAAATCATACAAATAAGTATTAAAAGTAAAATAAAAAAAAATATATGAATAAAAAAAAAAGTAAAGAAAACAGCTGATACGAATACACCAATTTGTGTTCCCACAAATAGTACAGTAAAGTAATTAATAAGTAAAATGATATGTGGTGTAGCGCTGCCAAGATAATGGAAAATTTATATCAAATACTTACCGTAATTTTCCTTTCCTGATAGGCTCCATGGCAGCATAGGTGTGGGTTAGCCCCGCCTCCATAACTACCCAATAGGACCCCTCTCCCATAAATCTTTGCTCCTGGCTGCTATCCGTGTTCCGTAACTAGCCTACTCCAGACATTTGGGAGGGAACTCCTGCTGCCATGGAGCCTATCAGGAAAGGAAAATTACGGTAAGCATTTGATATAAATTTTCCATTTTCCTGACAGGCTCCATGGCAGCATACGTGTGGGAAATAACTCGCCAGAACACACCCGGGTGGGCAAAATGTTGAGCAAAGAAAACCAAGATTTATTTTACATTGTCAGCCGACAAAACTTGTAAACCAAAATTAATAGAGGACAGAGCAGCAGGTTCAACACAATAATGCGAAACAAAAGTACCCAGATTCTGGAAACAGTTCAGATGTCCCACTATAATGGATTGGAAGAGGGAGGTGGAAAAAATTACGGAAGCAGAGAGATGGATACATATGGTTAAGGACCAACAGAATAAATTTAAAGACACATGGGCAGGATGGCTGTATTGCTCCTCATAAATAGGGGCAGATTAAAACCCTATGGGGGGTAGTGCTGTGTTATGGATCTAGTCTGTGAAAAAAGTATTATTTTTTGGATGCGTCTGGTGAGGGGAAATCGGGAAGGGGGTGGGTTTTTCCTTTTTTTTTTTCTTCTCCCCACGGGAAATGTAGTAGGGAGATGATTGATGTCATTAAAGAAAAATAATAATTTATAATAAATTAGGCCCTGGATAGGTAACACGTAATAAAAACACAAATAAGGGTGGATTGAAATGTAAGGAGGAAAGATATAACATTTATATGGTAGCAGTAGGGAATGGCTATAATGAATAAAAGCACTAAATATAATAGAACACGACAATAGTAATTTAAAATTATATATACATTTTTTCAGATTTTTTTTTGGGTTGTTAGACGCATGTAATAGGGCGCTGTAAAGCCTCCTTCTTAACCACTTAAGGACCGAGCCTCTTTCTGAGATTTGCTGTTTACAAGTTAACCGCTTCCCGACCGCCTAACGCAGATATACTGCGGCAAAATGGCACGGGCAGGCAAAATCACATACCTGTACGTGATCCTATAAACGCCTGCCCGTGGGTCGCGTTCGCGACCCGGTCGGGAGCTCCGTGACCCCGGCCGCGGGACCAGTGGACCCGATCGCCGCTGGTGTCCCGCGATCGGGTTACGGAGCTGAAGAACGGGGAGAGGTATGTGTAAACAAACCTCTCCCCGCGCTTCCTACTCTGCCTGTCATTGATTGGCTGTTCCCGGTCATCGGGAAAGCCGATAAATGATGTCAGACGTCAGCCCGCCCCCTAATGTAAAAAAAAAAAAAAACACACGTCACAGCCCATAACCCCTCCCCTCCCCTAGTGGTTAACTCTTTCACTACAACTGTCATTTATACAGGAATCAATGCATTTAAATAGCATTGATTGCTGTATAAATGACAATGGTCCCAAAAATGTGTCAAAAATGTCCGATGTGTCCGCCATAATGTCGCAGTCACAATAAAAATCGCTGATCGCCGCCATTACTAGTAAAAAAAAAAAAAATATTAATAAAAATGCTATAAAAACTATCCCCTATTTTGTAAACGCTATAACTTTTGCACAAACCAATCAATAATCGCTAATTGCGATTTTTTTTACCAAAAATATGTAGAAGAATAAGTATCGGCCTAAACTGAGGAAAAAATATTTTTTTTATATATTTTTTGGGGATATTTATTATAGCAAAAAGCAAAAAATATTGCATTGTTTTCAAAATTGTCGCTCTATTTTTGTTTATAGCGCAAAAAATAAAAACCGCAGGGGCGATCAAATACCACTAAAAGAAAGCTCTATTTGTGGGAAAAAAGGACGCCAAATTTTGTTTTGGAGCCACGTCGCACGACCGCGCAATTGTCAGTTAAAGTGACGCAGTGTCGAATCGCAAAAAGGGGCCTGGTCCTTTGGCTGCCAATTGGTCCGGGGCTGAAGTGGTTAAAAACAAGTTTGATTGCCCCATGGGAAATGCAGTGGAGAGATGACTGATGTCATTAAAGGAAGAGAATAATTTATAATAATAAATTAGGCATGGGATAGGTAACACGTAATAAAAACACATAAATAAGGGTGGATTGAAATATTGAAATGTAAGGAGGAGAGGTATACAATTTATATGAAGCAGTAGGTGATGGCTATATTAAATAAAAGCACTAAATATAATAGAACACGACAATAGTAATTTGAAATTATATATCAATTTTGAAGAAAACATTTTTTGGTTGTTAGACGCATGTAATAGGGCGCTGTAAAGCCTCCTTCTTAACCACTTAAGGACCGAGCCTCTTTCTGAGATTTGCTGTTTACAAGTTAAAAACAGTTTTTTTTTTTTGCTAGAAAATTACTTAGAAACCCCCAAACATTATAATTTTTTTTCTAACACCCTAGAGAATAAAATGGCGGTCATTGCAATACTTTCTGTCACACCGTATTTGTTCAGGGGTCTTACAAGCACACCTTTTTTTTTTGATTAAAAAATAAGACAACAGTAAAGTTAGCCCAATTTTTTTTATATGTTGAAAGATAATGTTACGAAAGTAAATTGATACCCAACATGTCACGCTTCAAAATTGCGCCCGCTCGTGGAATGGCGACAAACTTTTACCCTTAAAAATCTCCATAGCCGACATTTAAAAAATTCTACAGGTTGCATGTTTAGAGTTACAGAGGAGGTCTAAAGCTAGAATTATTGCTCTCGCTCTACTGAACATGGCGATACCTCACATGTGTGGTTTGAACACCGTTTTGATATGTGGGCGCTACTCATATATGCGTTAGTTTCTGCACGCAAGCTTGTCTGGACGGGGCGCGTTTAAAAAAAAAATATGTTTTTCTTATTTATTTTATCTTTTATTTTTATTTTTACACTGTTCTTTTAAAAAAAATCTGTCACTTTTATTCCTATTACAAGGAAAAAAAACATGACAGGACCTCTTAAATATGAGATCTGGGGTCAAAAAGACCTCAGATCTCATATTTACACTAAAATGCAATAAATACAAAAAAAAATGGCCTTTTAAAAGGCCAGCATGACACATCATATCTGGTTACTAAGGGCAGAGAGGGACCAGTGAAAGTGACGCCATCACGCACGCTGAATAACAGAAGTGGGATTTGCCAGGATTTGGAGATGATCGGGTACTCATATTACATGAAATGTGACCTGTGGGGCTGCCTTGCTTTGCGAGTTTGCACTTTTAACAAACTTTTTGATCTGCTTTTACTACACTATGAAAGTTTTCCCATCATATGTTTTCATAATTGGGTACTTTTTGAGCATTTAGTGATTCAGTATACATAAAGATCTGTGGAGTCCTAGAGGCTACTTATATCACAAGCGCTTTATGACCATTCCTTGACAGGGGGTCATATATACTTTGTAAGGTATATATGCATATCTGGTTACTAAGGGCCAAGCATGACAAAACATATCTGGGTACTAAAGGCCAGCATGGCACACCATATCTGATAACTAAGGGCTAAGCATGTCATACTATATTTTGTTACTAAGGGTTGATCAAACCGCACCAAATCTGTTTACTAAGCTAAGAGCATGGCGCACACACAGCTGCCAGCTTGTTAATACAGGAGCCCTTTCAGACTGCTAATGTGTGGGGTTTGCTTATCCTGCCCCCTACCAGCATAACTGATTACTAAGGCCAGAGCATGGTGCATTATATCTGTTTACTAAGGACTGAGAATGGCTAACTATATCAGGTTACTATAGGCCAAATAATACCTCAACATATCTGGTTAGTAAGGGCAGAGCATGGCACTCGCTATTTGGTTACTAAGGGTCGAGCATGCACATCATATCTGTTTACTGGGCCAAGCATGGCACACCACATCTGGTTATTAAGGAAAAAAACATGATACATCATATCTGGTTAGTAAGAGCCAAACATGGCACACCCTGTGTGTCTACTAAGGGCCAAGCAAGGCACATCATATGTGGTAACTAAGGGCCAAACATGGCGCACCATATCTGGTTACCTAGGGCCAAGCATGTTGCACTATGGCTTTTTACTAAGGGCCAAGCATGGCGCATCATATCTGTTTATAAAAGACTGAGCATTATACACCATATATGGTGACTAAGGGTCTAGCATGGGGCACCATATTTGGTTACTAAGGGGGAGCATAGCTCACCATATCTGGTTAGCAAGGGTAGAGCATGGCACACCACATCTGGTTACTAATGGCCAAGCATGGCACATCATATCTGGTTACGAAGACCAAAACATGGCACATCATATCTCATTATTAAGTCCCAAACATGACGCACCATATCGGATAACCTAGGGCCAAGCATGTCGCACTCATTGCTAAGGGCTAAACACGGCACACCATATCTGGTTACTAAGTTCCAAGCATGGCACCATCATATCTGGTCACCTAGGGCGGAGCATGTCACACCATATCGGTTTACCAAGGGCCAAGCATGGCTTACATCTGGTTACCCAGGGCTAAGCATGGCTCACCATATCTGTTTACTAAGGGCCAAGCATGGTGCACCCTATCTGTTTACTAAGGGACAGCATGGTACACCATATGTGGTTACTGAAGACAAAAGGGGCCAGCGGAAGTGGAGTTTGCCAGGATTTTCGGAGCATCGGATACCCAAATTACATGCAATGTTGCCTGTGGGGCTACCTGGCTTTATGAGTTTGCACGTTTAACTGTTTTAATAAACTTTTTGATCTGCCCTTACAACACTATGAGAGTTTGTCCCTTCATATGTTTTCATCATTGGGCACTATTCGAGCGTTCTGTGATTCAGTACACAAAGATCTGTCTTGGAGGCTGCTTATATCATAAACACTTTATGAACATTCCTTGAGAGGGAGTCATATATGCAAATATATATCTGGTTACTAAGGGGCAAGCATGGTACATCATATCCAGTTACGAAGGGCCGAGCAAGACACAAAATATCTGGTTACTAAAGGCCAGCATGGCGCACCGTATCTGGCAACTAAGGGCTGAGCACGTCATACCATGCTCGGTTACTAAGGGCTGATCATGGCGCATCATATCTGGTTACTAAGGGAAGAGCATGGCATACACAGCTGCCAGCTTGTTAATACAGGAGCCCTGTCAGATTGCTACTGTTTGAAATCCAGTTGTTGGGCACAAGTTTAAAAAAACACTAAATAACCAAAATACAGATGATGAGCCTCATTTATCAAATTGAGAAAAATAGGATTTTTATAACAGCTTACCTGTAAAATTATTTTCCTTGAAGTACATCATGGGACACGGAGCCATAGTAATTATTATGTGCGTTATAGGCCACCTTCAGGTGATGGACACTGGCACACCCTAAACAGAAAGTTGCCTCCCTATATAACCCCTCCCACTACTGGGAGTACCTCAGTTATTTGTAGCAAAGCAATACACGTGTATACCAGAAAGAGGGGAGGGACCTCTGAGGATTTTACAGGTAAGATGTTATAAAAATCCTATTTTCTTAATCGTACATCACGGGACACAGAGCCATGGTAATTAGTATGTGGGATGTCCCAGAGCAATGCCAACTGAGGGGAGGGAGACACAACAGAATTAGGTCAACATGAGACTAGAGGAGTTAGACTGCTGCCTGCAGCACACTACGCCCAAAGGTGATATCCTCATGCCTTTTTACATTCACCTGATAAAATCTGGTAAATGTATGGACTGAAGACCAAGTTGAAGCCTTGCAGATTTGAACCATGGAAGCTTGGTGATGTACCCCCACGAAGCACTAACAGTCCTGGAATCGGGTCGCATTCAAGACCCTCTGCCTCACCCACAAATGCACACATGGAAACGCTCCGCAATACCTTTGCGAGAAAATAAAACACTACACACCGAATCGCAGTCTTCGATCGGCTAATCAAAATCTTCTCCTCATTCCTAAATCCCGCTACAATTCAAAGGGGGAACGGAGATTCGCTGTCCAGGGACCACGGCTATGGAACGCTCTACCAACCGACATCCGCATGGAAGAAAACCATCAGGCCTTCAGGAAGAAACTCAAGACCTACCTCTTCTAGAAGCTTGATAACCAAACGCCAATACAGCGCCTTGAGGCGATTCAGTTCGCATTGTAGCGCTATACAAGTTATTCATTCATTCATTCATTCAGTCCTAGTGGAGTGAGCTTTTGATTTGAGAGGGTGGAATCCTCCTCTTTAAACCATAAGCCTGAACAGTTACTTGCTGAATCCATTTAGAAATAGTAGATTTCGATGATGCCGATGTTGTGTCGAATACTGTCCCCCGTCGGATAGTGTCTGCCCTGTACTGCGCTTGTGCAGTACGGAGGACAAGGAGACGGCAAAAGTCTCCGATGATGAACGTCGCCCAGTGAGCCAGGTTCAAGCCCCACCATCCAAGTGGACATAGAGTTAGAATAAAAACATTCCAGAGCGAAGCGAGGCCGTGCCCGAAGTGTGGCAAGCAAAGCGAGGCTGTGCCCAAAGCGTGGCGAACAAAGCGAGCCGGCGAGGGGCCCTGTTACTAAGTGCTACCGTTTGTCCACTTGCATGGTGGGGCTTGAACCTGGACTCAGTGCGCAGGCGCCGTTCATCTTCGGAGACTTTTGGAGTCTCCTTGTCCTCCGTACTGTGCAAGTGCTGCGCCTGCGTAGTACGGGGCGGACACTATCCAATGGGGGTACAGTTTTTGGCAGAACACCGGTCCTCTTTTAGGACCTTCAGCCAACACAAACAAAACATCAGTTTTTCGAATCTGAGCAGTCGCCTGTAAGTAGACCTTACTGCTCTCACCACATCAAGAGAATGTAGTGATTTTTCTTCCATAGAACAGGGTTCTGGAAAAAAATGAAGGTAGAACAACATCCTGGTTTATATAAAAACCTGACACTACCTTCGGTAGAAAGTTAGGAAGAGGACGCAATACTACCTTATCCTTGTGAATAATAATATGGCTCTTTACAAGAAAGAGCAGCCAACTCTGAAACCCTTCTTGCAGAGGATATGGTTACCAGAAAAACTAGTTTCCTGTCGTATCGGCTCACAAAGGCTGTCTTTGTAACGTCAACAGAAATAAATTCAAGTCCCAAGGGTTCAGGGGTAACCTAACCAGGGTATTAAGCCGCGTTACCCCCTGAAAAAAACTATGAACCAAAGAATGCGAAGCAAGTGGTCGTTGAAACAATACCGATAAGGCCAAGACCTGGCCTTTGAAAGTACTCAAGGCCAGCTTAAAGCGGTTCTACACTGTGTTTGTCCTTTTTTTTTTGTGTGTGTTATGTGGTTTGCATAAATGTCACTCACCTGTTTGAGTTCTTGGTCTTCTTTCTTCTGTTTTTCGTCCGGAATGTGCACTTTTAAAAACTCTTCATGACGGCTTCCATCTTCAGTGTGGGCACCTGAAACGACTCCGGTCCTTGTCTTCCGGGTTGCTGGCCCACAATCCACCTGTGTATTTTCGCTGATTTCGCGCGTGCGCAGTAACGGCGCCAACAGGTCAGGTTGCCATCACAACGGGCGGCGTCGCTAATCCCGCGAGATTTCGCCTCGGGATTGATCCCAGGAGACACAGCGAGATAGCCCACAAGACACAGCGCCAGGTCCCAGAAGACATTGCGAACTAGAAGGAAGCGACGACGATCGACGCAGAGAGCCCGCCCACCGCCGCAGGGAGAAGAACACAGATGAAGCCATCATTCAAGGTAAGCTTAAAAGATGCAGAATTGAACCGTCAATTCTGTCATCTTACAGGATAGGGAAGCCATAGAAACATACTTCTATGGATGGGTGCAGAACCGCTTTAATTTCTAACCCCATCTGCAGAAAGTCAAGGATTCTACCTATGAAATACCTCCTGGGGTGCCAACACCTGTATTCAACCCAGGAGACATATGCCTTCCAGACTTTATAATATGCGATTCTGGAGGCCGGCTTCCTTGCATTAACCAAGGTAGATAGCACTGAACTTGACAGCCCATATTTCTTCAGAATGTGGGACTCAATAGCCAAACCGTTAAATTTTGTGTTTGTAAGGTAGAATGTAATACCAGACCTTGCAAGAGAAGGTCTGGACATGGTGGTAGGGTCCATGGGACCCCTACTGCCATCCTTATGATCTCTGCATACCAAGATCTCCTGGGCCACAAGAATCACTGACTTCACTTCCTGCTTGATCCTGCAAAGAAGTCGTGGATGCAGGCAGAATAGGAGGGAATGCATAAATCAGTGAGAACTGATTCCACGGGACTAGCAAGGCACCTGTTACGCATGCTAGCGGATTCCTTTGTTTTTGACACAAAGTTGACGATTTCTTTGTCGAACCTGGACGCAAACAGATCTACGTCTGGGATCCCCCATCTTTGACATACTGACAGGAAGATATCGGGGTGAAGGAACCATTCTCCCGGGAACAGCTGCTGGCGACT
Source organism: Lithobates sylvaticus (assembly GCA_028564925.1). Lineage (NCBI taxonomy): Eukaryota > Metazoa > Chordata > Amphibia > Anura > Ranidae > Lithobates > Lithobates sylvaticus. The sequence continues at coordinate 187,622,558 of CM053033.1, read as the reverse complement.
CAATTAGTCCTCCTGACAATTTTCTATTCCTAGAATGAAGACTGCCTATAGGCAAAGTACATTGTTTTCTGCCCAAGATAGGATATGATTCACCTCTCTCTGGGCCACTATTGAGGAAGTCCTGCTAGACCCTTGAGAACTGCAGAAGTATTCCCCCTACTCGAGCGAGCGGGGGCGCCTCCTCATAAGGAGGCTTTAGTACTTTGTAGGTTTCCTCCCCCAAGACTTTTTTTGTCCCTGGGGTTGACCCTGAGGATTACCTTTTGAACTTGACGTCGGAGGCCGTCGTGACTGCCTGAAAGCTGATGCCCCTGGCACAGGAGAAGGAGCTTGTTAAAATGAAATACGTTTACTTCTTTTCTTAAATGTCAAAGGGGTACTTTTTCCACTAGAATTTCTTTGGATGTATTACCCAAATCATCCCCAAACAGCCGTTTCACCGCAAAAAGGAAGACTAGCCAGGAGCTTCTTGCATGGCGCTTAGCGAAGGGCGCAAGGCCTGAAGGATAGAATCTCTCATAGCAACTATTGCAAACATAAAGCTGCTAGTAGCTTGCCAGATCCTGGGCCTACTGAACAGGATACTCGAGCACATGTTTAAATTGGTCTCTCAATGATTAACCAATTACTGTCAGCGAAGGTTGAGACACTAAACCTGCCAGGGAAAAAAAAGTGCTTTTTTTTTTGTTTTGTTTTTTAATAGGAATTCCAACTTTTAATCCGTTGGATCCCTAAGCATTTGAGCATTGTCTGCCGGTCAAACTTTTATTCACAGAGAATATAGCAAATTGTTAATTACTGGTATACCCCACTTTTAGTGAATATTTTCCTCCATAGGATAAAGTGTGAAAAACTTTTTAGGAGGGAAAAAAATGCTTATCTGGGTGACCCCCAGCAATGAATGGACAGGAAAGGCATGCACAGCTTGAGGAGGCTTTAGTGAACCCAAACACTCAGTTAAGGGTACATAAATATAAGAAAGTAAGAAATTGCACCATCAATCTTACAGATTGTGAAGCTGATCCCTGCACATTTGACCCCTCAGAAGAGGATTCATCAGCATCTTCATGGTCCCCTGAGGGAATTCATCTTCTCCCACCCCCAGTTACTCAGTTTGAGGGTCCTGGGTAATGGAAGAGAACCTGTCGCATTTTGTCCCACACTGGGATGCGATTAAAGCCGCTAACCTTTTTTCCAATCCTATCATGGCTAAGGAAAAAATACCTTTTTAGTAATATAGACAGGGGCTGCAGTGTTGAAAACAGTTACAAACATTTCATGGCCCCGATGCTCACTCTGACCAGCCACCCCCTCTCAGGGGAGGATGCCATTGTAGAGATGAGTAGGCTTTCCAGAGCTTGAGGGAGACCCTTTTATTGGGGTTGTTTCAACCCCCCCTTCTGACCTTAGCCTGATGCACATGAGCAGATGTACTACCAGAAGAAATCGCATCCACTGCTTGAGCAATAGTCCAGCCACTGCCACTGCTATTGACGCTCAGCCTGATGCGATTAGTAAATGTGTCAGGGAATGCCTGTCACCAACCTCTTACATGCCCCCTTTTTGCTATTGTGTCCCTCCGGCATCTTCAGCCAGCAAAAAATGCAGCTTTAAAACATACTCCCGCGCTGGACGTTGGAGGACGCCAATGCCGCACTAAGCCCCTTTCATCACATCGCGTCTCCCCCCCCCTTTTCAAAAGAGGGGTTTCCCACACGAGCGCGGGCCTCCGATCCGACGGGATCGGCGTGTGTGTGTATGTGGGGGGGGGGGGGGGTGTTGAGGAGGAGATGGTGATAAAACTGAGTGGCATTGCCGATTGTTTTTGGCTTCCCCCTATGCAGGAAGAGGGGGAGAAATATATAGGACGCTGCCAGTGAAAAATGGCCCTGTTCGGCAGATGCATGTCTGCACCCTGTGTGAATGAACCCCAAGTCCGCTTGCTTTATGGCTACAGACAGTCTAAGGCCTTAGACCACATGCACACCTGCAAATGGGCCTGACTCAGATTACATCCAAGAATAGCATTGGGGGGTTCCTGGAAGTTAACTCCAGGAGGTAGCCCCACTGAAAGCAATGGGAGGCTGTCGGTTCCTGCAGCTAATCATTGACGCTCATGTGTTATTACTCATGTAGCAATCGCCCACGTGTGATCAGCCCTGGACAAAGGACTGATCACTTACAAGTGATCGCTCCATGAGTGATTACATGTGAGTAGCTGTGAATTTTCATGCAGCTTTCACCCAACAATCACCCTTTTCTAATTGGATTTAATCAGGAAAATCTGTGAAAACTTAAAAAAGACCCGTAAGATTAAAGATTTAAATCCGGTTGCTTTGAGACAATGCAGACTAGCTAAATAGCTTGATTCATCACTTGTCCTAAAACCGATCTAAACTTATTAAAATTACATATGAGTTGCATTTTCTTTATAACAACCCTTGTACGGGCTCTTCCTGTTTAATGGATGAAGACTGACAATCTTGTTCTTGCATTGTCACATGCCCCTAGTGCAGACTCCAAGTTGCTGTGCCAACTCATAGGGCAGGCATAGTCTATCATCATCAGGATGCCAATACAGAGCAATAATGTGCAGCCAATGCAAGTGGACAGGAAGCAGCTGAAGGAGATTAGCAGCTCTGAGATGAAAGAAAAAAAAAATTCAAAAGAGGACACCAGTACAAACTAAATATGGTTTAGATCTACTATATAAAAAAAAAAAAAACTTTTGGCTTTGGATACACTAATATTTTGTATAGTGTAGGAAAGGGGGCAAGGTTTTGATTATCTAGGAGCCTCCACAGAGTTTAACCTGGCACTGACTGTGGATGCACATTGAACAGTGTTTACTGACCTATGTGATTTTCAGAAATTGGGGTGATGGACAAATGTTTTCAGAAAATATTGTCCGCTGTGACCCATCTGATTCAGAAACAAAACTCCTTATTGCAAGACTCCATAAGCATAAGACAAAGACTAAGGCTGGCCATACACGGTTCAAACTGTTAATGGGCAGGCTAAATGTACCAAGTTGATAAAAATCGCTCAACTTGAGAACAACTAGCCTGCCGGGTTCTCTTGCGATTATCACTAGTGGCTGCTATAGCTGCTAGCGATAATTACGGTCTTCTCCTGGTGGGTATGGCTTCTCCTCCCCCCACTGGGAGTAGACAATTGTTGATTCCCCTGTAAATGATACCTCTGTTAAATTTACATAACTAGGAAAGAGAATACTGTTGCAGGATGAATATGTTAAGGTAAAGTGCAGTCATGAGCAAAGCTTTTGTCAGTGTCCAATCACCTGAAGGTAGTGGCACATAACCCATGGTCTATGAATCGATTCTGGTGTCCCTATTCAGCATGGATGTCGCACCACTTCCTTAAACTAAATCTCTCTAAAACTGAGCTATTAATATTCCCCCCTGCCCGTGCCCCCCTCCATGACTTTTCCATCAATATCAACAATGCAACTATCAGTCCCTCCCAGGGAACTATGCCAGGGTACTCGGTGTAATCCTAGACTCTGACTTGTCATTTCAGCCTCAAGTCCAATCGTTGTTAAAAGTTTGTAGAATTCACCTCTGTAACATCTCTAAAATTTGCCCCTTTTTAACAAATGAAACCACCAAACTCCTCATTCACTCCCTTGTTATCTCTCATTTTGACTATTGCAACTCCCTTCTCATTGGCCTGCCTCTCCATAGGCTATCCCCTCTTCAGTCTACATGAATGCTGCTGCCAGACTTATCCACCTTACCAACCGTTCAGTGTCTGCTACCCCTCTCCTCCAATCCCTACACTGGCTCCCAATCACCTAGCAAATTAAATTCAAAATACTAACCACAACATACAAAGCCATTCACAACTCTGCCCCCAGGTACATCACCAATCTTGTCTCCAAATATCACCCAAATCCTCCTCTCCGTTCTTCTCAAGACCTCCTACTCTCAAGCTCTCTCGTCTCCTCCCATGCTTGTCTCCAGGATTTCTCCAGAGCCTCTCCCATCCTCTGGAACGCGCTACCTCCACCGGTCCGGCGACCTACTCTTGCTACCTTCAGGCGATCCCTGAAAACTCATCTCTTCAGGAAAGCCTATCACGTCTCCAACAAATCTTCTACCACTTCCATCAGCTCATTCCCCACAGTTACAACCTTTTGTACCACCTGCCCCACCCTATTAGATTGTAAGCTCTTCTGAGCAGGGCCCTCTTAATCCTCTTGCATTTTATTGTATTATAACTGTATTGTCTCCTTTTTATATTGTAAAGCGCTGCGTAAACTGTTGGCACTATATAAATCCTGTATAATAATAATAATAATAATAGGTCATTTTCTATCTTAATCTTCCAAAAACATGTGGCAATAAAATGAAATCTTCAAAAGGCTCTCTGTGCCTCTTAAAATACATTTGGGTGTTTGCTTTCCTAAATGTGGTCATTTTGTTGGTGTTTCTACTGTCCTGACGCACCAGGACCTCCAAAAATTTGATAGGTAATCATAAAAATAAATGCAAAATGTATGCTCTATGAACTGCTCCTTAGATTTTGAGCCTCTCTGTGCAGCCAAGCTCCAAAAGTCCCACATGTGGTGTTCCCATACTTGGCGTGTTTACTTTCCAAAAAAGGAGCCATATTAGGGGTACCTGTACTGTCCTGGCATTCAACAAATGAGATAGGCAGTCAACACATCAGGGTTGATGAACTTCGAATTATATATACACCATAGTTTGTAGACAAATTTGCATAATATACACTACTTTTTTTTTCTTAATATAAGTATGGCAATATACATGGTCTAAATTTCTGAATATTTATTTGCAAAGTTTTTATAACAGAAATAAAGGGAAACTGTTTTTTTCAGTCTTTTTTCCTTTATATAGTAAAATCACCAGTGGCAATTAAATACCACCAAAAGAAATCTCCGCCTCCAAAAAATGACATGAAATTCATTGAAACACAGTGTTGTATGGCAAAGTATTTGTCAGTCAAATTATCACTATGCTGAAAACTGAAAAATGGCCTCAACAAAAAGGAGGTTTAACACGCTAGTCTTCAAGTGGTTAAACTTAATTAGTGTAGGTACCTGATTTTGAATTGGTATCAGCCTCTTGCATTTTCCTTTATAGCAGAGCTCAGACTGTAAATAAGAGGCAATACAAGGAGCCAGTAAAGTGTTATGCAGTGCTAATGTTCTGCCAGTGGGCTGACAGGGGAGACTGTCACTGTCCAGTCACAGGCTGGGAGCAAGGGATGAGACCTAGTTGTATTGATTACAATGGAGAAAGTCAATCTCCAGGCTGCCTGTGTTCTGTGAAAGAGCTTTATTAATCCTAGAACGGAATAGACAGAACTATAAAAAAAAATTTTAGGCAGGTAAAACCGCTTTCATATATGCATCTTATCTCTGTATTTGCCTGGAGTTCAGCTCTAAGGTTTCTTTTGGTAAAACTATAGCATAAGGCTTCATGTACACTTTGGCTGCGAAAAAACGCGAAACGTGACCAAATCATGCCATGATTTTACTGGGATTTTGTGGCCGGCGATAAAAACGTACTATCCTGAACACGATTCTTCTGCTTTTAGGAGAGAGGTTATGGGAGGTTGAACCTCCCCTAACTGCAGCAGCTCCTAAACGATCATAAAAGCCTATGTGCACATAGGCTTCTATGGAGTTGAGTGTAGGAGCTTTGACAAAAAAACGCCAAAAGCTCCTAAACTCAAGTTTAGGAGCTGCTAGTGTACATGGAGCCTAAGACGTCCAACCAAAATATATCACCTTCTCATCAAGTATATTTATCATATACAAAATTTATAAATAAAACAAAAAACAAAAAAATATTTTAGGGACCCATAAAAGCAATTAAAAGTGAGAATATATTCTCAGTTTTCATAGAAAACAAGTTTTCAGGATAGAACCCAAAGCCTCCTTCTCACTTTGTGGTATCAATGAGAGCGAAGGCCAGAGATTCCCCCTGTTAATACTGTATTTAAATACACTTTGGGTGCTATAACAAAAAATTGCAATAAAGTGGTATTGAACCAGAAAGCTTATAAACAGAACGTGTAGAAACTGAAAATGTACAAACTGATAAACACAGCTGCAATAGTAAATACTCAGTATGCCTATTATCTCTGTACCCTGGATGAATAAAAGCAGCTTGTTCATGGTATACATTTGTACAGAAGCTCAGCATCAGAACTGTGCAACGTTAAACATACAAATAAAAAAAAAAAAAAAAAATTGTAAACATAGATAAGTTCAGTGGTTTCCATAACTGGTCTAGTTCACCACAGTGCATATTGGGGGAAATGTTCCCACTTTAGTGTAAAGTCATCAGTCTATACTTGTAAGTCTTGGCAGCTTTTCCTATCGAGTTGCACTGAAGAGAAAAACTGAGCTGGATAAGTCACCTCCGATCCAAATCTCATTCATTTAGTGTTATCGGGATGTCAGAAGACACTAAACACTCTGCAATGACAAAAACTGAAAAAGGTGCAACAAAAAGACACTGGCAAAAGACAAGAAGTCTCATCTTCATCAGTGGTATTTCAAGGTCACCCAGCAAGGAGTTTTTTTTTTTTTGTTTGTTTTTTCAAGTAACAAAAATATGAGGGAAAGATTTGGGCCTCAGGAAAACACTGATTTACTTGGTCCATTTTTAAGGTAGAGGCGGTCCATTAATTCCTGGGTGGTAGAAGGCACAATCGTTTTCATATCGACAGTTACCCTTGTACCTGAAATGTCGACACACAGGTCGATAGGACATATCTAAAAAAGAATAAAAAATAAAACAGATGTTTGTAAGTTGTAAGTAATGAAGGGGGTTTTATATTTTTGAAGATTATTTCATAATGTATCTTGATTATGATATTAATATATTTACCTCCCCCTTGACCAGGTCCTCTATGTTCTCCTCCATGGCCTCTGGGTTCTCCAAGGTAACCTCTATTAGGATCTCCTCTATGTTCTCCGCCATGTCCCATACCGTGTGGTCCATCTCGACCACGTGTAGGAGGTCCTCTTTCTCCTCCCCTTCCACCTCGCCCTCTAAATCCTGGGTCACCTCCTCTGTTCCTTTGATATGGGGGAGGATGTCCTCTATCCCCTCTCATTCCACCTCCTCTGCCCACCAAGGGCTCATGGTGTTCGCCTCTAATTTCAGCCAGTGGTGGTTCCCAATAACCTTCACGTTGTGGAGGAGGTGGACCCATTCGTGGACCTGTAAATTAAAAACATATGTTAAGCTTTTGTTTTCATCTTTATTACATACATTTGCTGACAAGCATTACTTCAGAAACAATACAAGTTTGCACTTGTTTATATAGCACTCATAATTTTCTGCAGAGCTGTAAAGTGATCATAAAGGGATTTTTTTTTTAAAATAACAAATGTTATACTTACCTACTCCATGCAATGGTTTTGCACAGAGCCCCGATCCTCCTCATCCCCCCCCTCCCTGCTATGAAGAGACTCGTGCAGGCTCAATCCCGGCCCCTGCTCTGTGTGTCCTTAGACTGTATTGCCCAACCCCCCACTTTCTCCTCACAGGCTGCGATTGACAGCCTCCAGAGAGAGAGAGAGAGCGAGAGAGAGGGGCCACTGCTCTTGGGCGCAGCGCTGGATCGAGATCAAGCTCAGGTAAGAATAGGAGGAGGCTGGAGGGGAGCTGCACAAAGAAGCCTTTTTACCTTAATAGAATGTATTTGTATTAAGGTAAAAAAAAAAACTTCTACCTTTACAACCACTTTAACAGCTTCTCACCCAGCCCTGATATTTAACGGGGTCTTTTTGCTTAGGGACTGCCCAAACATGTGACCACTAGTTTACTAAAGACTGGGAGCGGTCTATGACATCTCAGTCACTGTGCTGGAAGTGCGCAGTGAGTAGTCTCTCAGCACAGAAACCTCAGCTGCCCATAGACACACATGCTCTGAATATGGGCGTTAAAGCCCACCCTCCTTGCCGCCTCACATTTACGTTATATGGGTGCCAAGAGGTTAAAGAGAACTATAAACCAGTAACAAACATTAGCTTTTTTTTGTCCTGTAGATAGTACAGACAATGAGAGGTACTATCAACCCAAAGCAAGGAGAAATCCCCTTCTTAGACAGTTGTCACTAGAACAGGTGTCCTCACTTGAAGATTTCCCCTCATTACCTGTTCTGGTGACAACCAGCACATTTTCGCTCTCATAACTTTCTGTCCCAATGACTGTGGAGACAGGGCAGCCAGGGAGGGTGAACCTTCCCAGAAGGAATGCAGGGTAAGAAATGATTATGGCTAAATCCCAATAAGTGTATATTTATTGATTTGCGTGAAAGTTATAGCGCCTACATATATGGTATATATACTGAAGTTTTTATTTTTGGCGGCGATCAACGACTTATAATAATAGTGCGGGGGGGGGGGGGGGGGTAATTTGACATTAACTGACGCTGGGGGAAACTGACATCACCAGTGACATTAATACAGTGATCACTTATATACACTGTCACTGTACTAATGACACTGGCTGGGAAGGGGTTAACATCTAGGGCGCTCAAGGGGCTTAAATATGTGCCTAACTAAGCGTAATGTGTGTACAGTGTGCTGCTTTTACTAAGAGATCTCTCAGGTTTGGCTACTTTCACACTGGGACGCCCGGCCATTAGCATTTAAGCGCCCCTCGTTTTAGCAGCACTTTTCGGCTGCTAGTGGGGCGCCATTTACCAAAAAATATTTTTTTTTTAAAAAGTCCCGTTTTGCTGCACCTTCAAATCGATTTGGAAGCGCTGCCCATTCATTGCAATGGGCAGGGCGTTTTGGGAGCGCTAAATACAGCGCTTCTAACCCACCCCAAAGATGCTACTTGCAGGACTTTTCGTAACGTCCTGTAAGCACACCGCCACAGTGTGAAAAGAGACACTTTCAGAGGCTATTTCTAGCAATAAAGCGCCTGAAAACTGCCTCAGTGTGAAAGTAGCCTTTGTTAGTAGCTCTGTACAGAGCTGTGTTGTTTGCCAACACAAGAGCTCTGGGCTGTGAATGCAAACACCCTAAAGCGATGTATGGCTTAGTCACTTTGCCTACAATGGCCACTCATTTGCAGTTCATTGCAGGCGGTCACTAACTATTTAAACCTCCAAAAACAAAATCGTGATAAACCAAGACAAATAAATTACCTGGGAATGGCCCACCAGGCCCCGGTGGTGGATAATGTTGTGGGGGAAGCTGTGGTGGTTTTTTAGGAGTGGGTGGTGGAAAGCCACTGGTGGTAGACATAGGTCCTAGCATCCCTGGTCCTGCTGAAAAAGAGATAAGGAAGGGATATAAATTAGACCAAAACCCTACGAGATTTTCAAAGTGGTATGTTGGACAAAATAAAATAGATCTAGGACACATCAAACATTAAAATGACAGGTTTTTCAGAGTCCACTATGTAACATTTTTATTTCTGTTGAACCTTCCAGTAAATATTTTTTAACTTAAGTCATTTTCACATCTTGACAAACATAAAACTTTGCAGTTACATGTATTATACAGGCATTTACAGTTGTGTCTGTTTATAACTCCATAGTTTCTTATTCCTGTACTTTTGCGTATTAGTTATATAATGTTGCTATTACTTTCATTCTTACTCCCCATCATATGTCATTAAAACTTATCAAACAATCTATCATACTCTCTTCATTCATATTAGTGTCCAGTAGAGAGAGAAAAAAAAAGAAAAAGAGAGAAAAGAGAAAAAAAAAAAAAAAAAAAAGGAGGAAAGAAGAAAAAAAAAAAAAAAAAAAAAAGGGGATTTTGACAAGGTCTCTCCCGTCCTCCCTCCTCCCCCCTCCCTCTCATATCGTCCGCAGCAATAAGGACGACATCCTATAGTCTCTCCATTTTTGCCAAGTTTCGTTTATGTGATCTTTGGGATCCTCTTCCTTTATAATCCTCTCTTCCAGTGAACGCATATCATCCATTTCTATGATCCATTCCTCAATTGAGGGTGCTATATTGTTTTTCCATTTCCTTGCTATTACTGTTCTAGCTGCGGTTAAACAGTGTTTTAGTATCCCTTTTCTTATCTTTTTGATCGTACCTGGTATCATTGATAAAATAGCGATCTTTATTTCTGGTTGTATGTTTATATCTGTCATCTCGCTATATATCTTAAATATTTTTTCCCAGAATATGTACACCTTTGGGCATAAAAACCAGATATGTGACATAGTCCCGGTTGCTTTTTGACATCTCCAACAGGTGCTATCATTTTCTACATTAATTTTATACAGGTCAATTGGGCATTTGTACCATCTCACTAGTAGTTTGTAGTTTCTTTCCTGATGTCTATTGGATAGAGACATTTTGTGTGTTAGTAAAATTGCTTTGTCCCATTTCTCTCTGGGTATGGCCTCTTCCATCTCCTGTTCCCATTTTCTTACATATTTTAACTCTTGTGTGTTACTGTTTGAAATTAAGTATTTATATATGTTGGAAAGATTATGTATGGGTCTTTGTTCTTGTAATAATAATGTTTCCAATGTTGTGGGTGTTCTGTCCAGTATTCCTGTTTTCTCAAGAGTATTTATATATTCCTGAAGCTGTCTGTGTTGTATCCATTTGTGTGCATGTTCTCTACCCATGTCTTCTAGTCGAATAAGTTTTTTGTTCTCCATTGTTTGTACTATTCTGATGTTGTCTTTTTTCTCCCATTTTAAAAAGGTTCTGGATTCATTTGCTGGGGGAAATCGGGATTGCCGAAGAGGGGTGTCATTGGGCCTATATATGATGACCCTATTCCCCTTTTCATCAGTCCGTCCCATGTTTTCAGTGTTGCTTCAATCAAAAATGGCATTTCTTGTCTTAATGGTCTATTCTCTTTTTTTATCCATGGTAGTATTTTTAAATTTATATTCATAATTTCTTCCTCTAGTTCCACCCATTGTTTAGTTCCTTTATTATGAAACCAATCCAAAATCCTAGTGATCAGGGATGCCTTAAGGTATGTGGATAAATCCGGAAGGGCCAAACCCCCGTCTTTTTTAGATCTTATAAGTGTTTCCCTGCTGACTCTTGCTGGTTTACCCGCCCAGATGAAGCTGCCTATCAGTTTTCGTAGAGTATTCAATATGTTTTTGAGGGGAAATATTGGAACTGTTTGGAATATATATAGTATTTTGGGAAGTATGTCCATTTTTATAATATTTATACGCCCTGTCCTAGAGAAAATTCCTTTGTTGTAGTTTTGAAGTAGTTTCGTTATTTTTTGTATTAGTGGGACATAGTTGTTTTCTTGGAGTTTTCTGATGTCATTGGGGATAAATATTCCTAGGTATTTAATAGTACTATTTTGCCATTTAAAAGAGAAATTCCTTTTAAGAGTATCAACAGTGTTTGTAGTAAGTGAAATGTTTAAGGCTTCCGTTTTATTATAATTAACTTTGAAGTTACTAACTTCAGCAAAGCGTTTGAATTCTTTTATTAGATTGGGTAGCGTCACTATGGGGTTTGTAATATATAATAATAGATCATCTGCGTATCCTGAAAGTTTATATTCCTGATCTTTTATTCTAATTCCTTGTATATCCTTATTTATCCGGATTGCTGTCATCAGATGTTCCATAGTTAAAACATATATCAGTGGGGATAAGGGACATCCCTGTCTGGTTCCGTTTCGTATTGTTATCGTGTCTGATAATTCCCCATTTGCTCGAATTTTGGCCGTTGGATTCTGATATAAAACCAGAATCTTTTCTAATAATCTAGGGCCCAGTCCCCATTGTTTCAATGTCTCTTCAAAGAATCGCCATCCCACCCTGTCGAACGCTTTTTCAGCGTCTACTGCCAATAGACAGGATGGGATGGCGTGTCTTTTCGCATATTCGACTAATGTCAAAGTTTTAAAGGTGTTATCTCTCGCTTCCCTTCCCTCCACGAATCCTACTTGGTCTAAATGTATCGTTGTTGGTAGTTTAGGGGTAAGCCTATTGGCTATAACTTTAGAGTAGATTCGGAGATCTATATTCGTCAGGGAGATCGGTCTATAGTTTCCACATAGTGTATGGTCTTTATCGGGTTTGGGTATGAGAGATATATATGCCTGCATACTTTGTGATACAAATGGCTGAGCTATAGATACAGAGTTAAATGTGCGTTTTAAAACTGGGATAAGCAGGTCTTTGTATAATTTATAAAAGCGTGGGGTAAATCCGTCAGGCCCTGGGCTTTTACCTATTGTCAGTGAGTCTATTACTATTTGTATTTCCGTTTCTGAGAATTCATTCTCAAGTTGTTCTATATCGCTATCAGGTAGTGGTGGTATCGGGGTTTCTGTTATGTATTGTTTTACCTTTTGGTCAAGGTCTTCTAGGTTTTGTTTTGTTAGTCGGTTAGGTAGGTTATATAACCCAGAGTAAAATGTATGGAAAGTTTCCATAATCTTTTTGGGATCATACGTCAGTTCCCCTGAGTCTGTTTTAATTTTGGGAATTGATGTAGTTCTTGTTTGTTGTTTTAAAGCTCCAGCTAATATTTTACCTGGTTTATTCTCTTGATGGTAATATAGGGCGCGATTTTTGTCTCTAATTCGAAGTGATTGTTCATTCAATATCGTTCTCAACTCTACTCTTTTATCCGAGAGGACCATTAATGTTTCTCGTGTTGTATTCTGTTTATGGTGTTTCTCTAATGCCGAAATTTCTTGTATCAATTCTTTTAACCTATTGTTTTTCATTTTTTTTAATCTAGACCCATGTTTAATAAGGAGGCCCCTTATTATACATTTAAGGGCTTCCCATTGATTTGGGAGTGATGTATTATCTTCTATGTGGTCTGATGTAAAGTTCAATATCGCGGAAGCAATTTCAGTTCTACAGGATTCATCAAATAGTAAATTATCATTTAATTTCCATGTACCTCTAGGCATACTTTTATTTATTGTATCTATAGTTAGGTAGATGGGTGCATGGTCTGACCATATGAAATTCCCTATCTCGGGGGTAGAGGTTGTTGCAATCGCCGAGGAGTTTATCAAAAAGTAGTCCAGTCTATGGTATGTATCGTGTACCTGGGAGTAAAATGTATAGTCTTTTATACTTGGATTTGTTATTCTCCATATATCTATTAGTTGGTATTGTTCTAGTAGTTTTTTAAATGCTCTTTTCTCACTTTTCTTTTGAGGTCCTGTCTTTGATGTGGTATCCATATTTCGATCTAGAACAAAATTGAAGTCTCCTCCAATTATGATTGTCCCTTCTGCTTTAATCATCATCTTTGTTAGTAGTTGAATGCCTGTTTTAATTTGATCTATATTTGGTAGATAGATATTAATAAAAGTGTATATCTGTCCGTATATATTCAGCTTTAGCAATAGTGCTCTGCCCTCTCGACTTGTCCATTTTTCTAAAACCTGATGAGGTATTGAGTTATGAATTACTATTGAGACCCCTCTGGATTTTGAATATGGGTATGTATCGTGATACCAGTTGGGATATTGTCTATTTTGTATGTTTGGTAGTTGATTTGTACGGAAGTGCGTTTCCTGGAAGAGAATAATTCCTACATTTTGTTTCTGGAGAGAATATAAGATTTGTGATCTCTTAGATGCTACATTTAGTCCCCTTGTGTTGAAAGAACAAACTTTAATAGCTGTCATATTTCGACAATAGGGGGTCTAGAGGAGGGAAGAGGGAGAGAGCAAACGGGGGGGGGGGAGAGGGAAAGAGGGAGAAGGAAGGAGAGAGAGAAAAGAAAAAGAAGAAAGAAGGAAGGGAAAAAAAAAAAAAAAATTTAATATTTTTTATTCTTTTTTAAAAAAAGCTTCTCTTCTGTAGTTCACGTTCACTCGCACTAAGAGTCAAATGCTCTTTGGTGTTCTACTCACTTGAGATTAAAACTTTCATACTTTATCATTCTCTAAATGACTCGTTGAGTCTACCCTTACAATGTAAGTTCCCTATTTGGGGGTATATAGGGATTTCCTTAGGGTTAGGACGTGTCCCTGGTCTGGGAATAGTTTAGTTTAAATGATGTAGGATTTTAATGGGTATTTTAATCCTACATCTTATTTATCACCTTCATGAGCTATTATTATTGTGTTACTTATGTTAGTTCTCCTATCCTCTTCCCCTCCCCCTCCCCCCTCACCTTTGAAGTTATATTTGAAAGCCGACAGTTTATGTGGTATATATACGTCTTTTCCATTCTGTTATTCCATTATTACAGATTGGTATTTGGGTTGTTTCCCATGGATACAATGTGGTTTATTGGTGCATAATCTATACAGTTTATTTCCTCTGCTCTTCGTTGTGGGGATAGAGTGGGCAGAGAGAGAAGGAGAGAGAGAAGGGAGGAAAAGGAGAGGGAAAGGAGAAAAAAAAAAAAAAAAAAAAAAAACCTAGAGGAAAAAAAAGGGGAAGAAATTTTCTCTCTCTCCTCCACCCCACCCACTCCCTCCCCTCCGCAGAGGGTCGTTTTTTTTGGAGGGCAGAGGAAGATTGAATCAATTGTATCCAATGGGAGCAAACCAATTTCCCAAAAGCCCACAGCTCATAAGTGTCCATTTTTCAGGTACATTACAATTTATACATTTTTATCATATTTTCATTATATTCTGACATATTATATTTATAACTCTATGCATTTAATTTTGAGTCCCTGTTACCCCATTTTTCTCCCCAAAAAAACAAAAAAAAAAAAAAAATAAAAAAAAAAAAAAAAAAAAAAAAAAAAAAATTTTTTAAAAAAATAAAAAAATAATTTATTTTTTATAATAATAAAAAAAAAAAATTAAAAAATTTAAAAAATAAAAATTAAAGAGGGGGGAGCACCTAGGGGGGGAGGGGAGGCCAATTCTTTTGGAATCTCCCCAATCCCCCTTGTTCTCCTCCCTCGTTCCATTTCCCCCTCCTCTAGAGATGTGTGTGTAAGTAATAGATTATAAATTGTGTCTGGTGTGTCCGTGTCGTGTATATATAATATTAGTGTACAGGCATGTGATCGGTGTATCCCTTTCCCTTCTACCCTTCCCTCCCCGGTCCTATGTCCGCCCCCAAAAATGTGAGTCCTTGTGTAGATATGGTAAAGTTATGTGATGTGTTCAAAAAAAAAAAAAAAAAAAAAAAAAAAAATGTGCCCTTATTCATACTCAAATGATTCTGGTCTTTTCCCTGATCACTTCTAATATTAACATTATTTCCTCTTTATCTATTACATATCCGCAGTGTATATTGTGATGGTTACTGTTTGTACCCTATTCCTAAACCTCCCTCTTTTCTCCCTCCCCTCACCCTCCCATCTCCCCCTTCTCCGAAAAAAGAAGGAGAGGGGAAAAAAAAAAAAAAAAAAAAAAAAGAAAAAAGGGGAGAAGGGGGGAAATTATGTATCTCTTTCCCTTCTCTTTCCCCCTCATTTCATTCTGAAGAGATTTAATATATCTGGGCCCACAAGGGCAGTTCTATCAGAGGGAGTCCCAAATGGTTGAGGAATTCTTGTAGATCTTCAATACTCCGAAACACCGTCTTCTGGCCTTCTTGGTACACTATTACTTGAAAGGGGGATCCCCATTTATAAAGGAATCCCTTCTCTCTCAATAGCTCCAGTAGTGGTTTCACCGCTCTTCTCTTATTTAATGTATGTTTAGATAGATCTTGTAAGAATATAAGTTGAGCTCCCTCATACTTGAATTCCCTTTGTGTTCTTGCTGCTATCATTATATTTTCTTTGGTTTGGAAAAAATGTATTCTACATATTATGTCTCTAGGTCTCGTTTGATTGGGATCTCTGGGTCCTTGAATTCTGTGTGCTCGATCGATCTCTATTGCTGTTGTCTCAGGTTGTTGTAATAAAATATTAAATATATGTTGTAATATTTGTTTCAGATTCTCGGTGTCTACTGATTCTGGAAGTCCTCTTATTTTTATATTGTTACGTCTATTCTTATTCTCGAGTTCATCTGTTGAATCTCTTATTTGTTTTATTAATCGATCGTGTTCTATTATTTTTTCTTCCAGGGTAAGTGTTTTCTGGTCGATCGTCAGGATTTTGGCATCTATGATATTCATATGCTCTTGGGTGTCTATTAAGGATACCTTCAATGAATTTATTTGCTCTTTATATGTAGTCTCTAATCTATAGACATAATTATCCATATCTTCTTTAGTTGGTAGTGATTTTAAGTGTGTCTGTATGTCCCAGTTGGGATTGTTTGTTGATCTCGTTGTGTCCATTATGGGATATTGTGTACTCCCTATGGGGCTATTGTTGAGTGGGAGCTCTGGGCTCATACTGGGTGAAGCAAAATGCAATTCAGTGGAAGTCTCTGCGTCTTGCTGTGGCGATATTAATGGCTGTTTGAAAAACCCCTTTATATCTGAGTTCTGTGCAGAATGTGGCTTAATCTGATTTTTTGTTGTTCCACCTGTGGATCCTCTCTTTGTTTTCTGAGTGTGTGTACTTTTTGGTGGCATCCTTATAGAGTTTTTATCTGTTTCAAAGTAGTAGATGGAAAGCAAACAACCAAAAAAAAAAAAAAAAAAAAAAAAAAAAAAAAAAACCTTTTCCTCTCAAGAGAAGTGTATATTCCACTGATCATATATTCCATATATATATGGAATGTTGTTCTCTTGGGTAGTTGTAGGGGTCTTTCTTATAACTTTTTTAATCTGTCTGGTGGGGAGGTATCTCCCGGGTTGCACTATCTTCACCCCCAATTTAAATCCTTTTTTAGCCGTCCATTTTTCATTAGGTTAAACTTCCCCTTTTTTTTTCTTCTTTTTTTTTTCCTTTCCCTTCAAAACTCTTTATTGTACTCTGTATTCTTTGTTAACTGTCAGCAAAGTTTATCAGATATACCAGGAATATCTTTAATGGGTATTCTGTACAGTTATGTAATTATTTAACCCTTTTACGGTGAGGTCTTTCTCTCTACAGGAGGGTTATATTTGGGTGTTTTTCTGCTGGTTTCTGTAGGTCCCACTACAGTGTAGGTCCCACTAGAGTGACGTGACGTTTATGCCCTTAATACCCTTTATTATACAGTTATTCCTTTTCAATTTTTATGTCATAACACATATCCAAAGGGAAAAAGAAAAGGGAAAAGAACGGGGTTTTTTTGTCGGTCCCCCCCGCTTTACCTTTAGTCTGTAGGGTATATGAGATAGGGTACTTATCTGCTGGTTCCGTTAGTCCTGCACAGTCACTCTAGGGATTCCCTGTGGAGACCTCCGCTTCATGTAGTCTTCACAGCGGTGGTTGCTGCAACATTGATCTGTTGTGTTACCTTTAGTCAGCACTCTGGGGACGTCTCGTTCCCATCACTGCAGATAAGAGATCGCTGGGAGCTTTTTCTGTCTCTCTTGGGATTATATCCCAGCGCTTTTCTTGGAGCCTTTTCACCGCTATTTGCGCTTACCGCCAGCCAGCAAGCTAAGCTGCAGAGAGGTTGAGAAGATGTGTCCTTCAGCTGTGGTCAGAGCAGCATATCGTCGGCTTAGGGAGGGTAGGTGGGGATCATCTGTAGCTCATTGTGGTCAGCTGCAGGTGGTTTCCCAGACCTAGGAGGAGCTCCTTCGCTACACGTCCATCCTGTTCAATCCCCTTCCCCCATCTCCAAAACCATATAATATGAGGTCAAACCTTAGGAGTTTCAATTTGTATGCAATCAGGCAGGCCCTTGCACTACATGGTTTTGGTAAATCTGAAGACAAAAGTCAGCAGAAAATCTGATGGTGTGTATGGGGCTTTAGTGTTGTCAGTCTGCAATTGAAGTGCTGGTACTAGCAGGATCTCCAGAAAATAAACTTTGCAAAAGTTCAAGATAGATGAGTGTCCCCCGGTCATGCAGTTCCTCCGGAGGATGTATCTTCTGTTCTTAAGGAGGAAGTAAACCCTGATGGGTTTTACTTCCTCTTTGTTTCCCTGCAATGTAAAAGTAATGGGCTAGTATGCATTGCATACAAGCCTATTATGTGCCACTTACCTGCACACGAAGCCCACGGTTTCTCCGCTGATGGCCACATCCACTTCTGCCCTCTTCCTTCCGGGGGGCCACGGACTTCGGCTGTGACTGACAGGATGTGCGCGGGAGCCGTCAGTCACGGCACATACGAGTGAAGAAATGGCACGGATGTCCATTTCTTCAGAGTGCATGAGCCGATGACATCATCAGCGCGGTGTACAGGAAATATCTCCTAAACGGCACACGTTTACGAGATATTTCCACTACCTATAGATAAGCCTTATAGGCTATAGCCTATAATTTATTCTCTCTTGAGAAAAGGAGATATGATCAACTTAATAAATAAAGAAGTGGTCCATATAGTGAACTTGGTGTTGAATTATTCACTTTAAGGTCATCACAGGACAAGGGGGGCACTCTTTACATCTGAAGTAAAAGAGTTCTCCAAATAAAGAAAAGTTTCTTCACAGTAAGAGCGGGGGGGGGGTGTAATGTAAGGGGGTGCAGCGCTGCTGTCCCCCTAACCCTCTGGTCCCATCAGGGGAAGAAAATATTTTTTTTTTTGTAGATTTTTTACCTAGCAAAAAAATCTTCTTCCACACGCTGAGCAAACAGTGAGACAACAGAGTAAGGTATGTGCATAGGCTCCATCTAGTGGATATTTTAAGGCATGACAGCATCTTTTCCTTATAATGAAAGAAAAATGCATAGATGTTTTTAATATCTAAGTTTTCTTCCCTTACCTTGTCCTCGCCACAGGATTTTGCTGAATTAACTGAAAATCCAACTTTCACCCATCATGGCGGGTTACGTTTAGCAAACCTTCAAGGACTGGGTCCGTAAGAACGGGGTCCAACTGCCTTGGGCCTTGTATAAGCACCCCATCAGGAAGCTTGAGGTAATGTAACAAGACCTAAGCCCTGGGTCCCTGGGGTCCAGCCCTACAAAGAGGCATTACAGGCACAACCTTGTGTTTCGGATATGAGGTCCCAGGTACCATCCACTTTAGGCCTCAGTGGCACTTCTGGATGGATCTGGCTTCTTTTTATGGAGGGATTTAAATCCAGCATTGATCCCTACTGGAGATCCTCAGAGAACATCTTCACTCGTGAACAACACCTTAGACACTGGCGAAAAAACTGATGTGCTCCTGGAAGTAGGAGGGGTTATATAGGGAGTAAACTTCCTTTGATTGGGTTTCCCAGTGTCAACACCTGAAGGTGGCCTATAACCTATTAAATAATTACTTAAGGCTCTGTGTCCCATGATGTACAATAAAGAAAGTGAATGAATTGGAAAGGACTGTTTAGGCTGGAGGCTTGTAAGTGAACCCACACTAGTAATCTTAGATAAAATTGACTCAGGTAGTTCCATGCCTAGGCGCATGCAGACTTCATCAGTAGGAACAGCAATGGTGTCCTTTGCAGTTATGTAGACTGACACTCCTCAGGTACCAAGTGATTTACCATAGATGAGGTACCACCTTTAGTGACTCTCAATCTGCACCAAAGCAAGAGCAGCTATGGGGAAATCAGAGATAGATTCTGGTGGAGCAGAAACACGCTTGAAGCCCCTGCGTTCTGAGTCAGCTATTATGGGTACATTTTTCCCATAAACTCAGACATAGTAGCATTAAATTCCTCCCTGGATAATACAGAGAAGGCAGCTACCCCTGAGAAGGGTTAAGGAGGCCTCAGAAGGGTGCTGCAAGTCAGGAAAGGGACAGTGATCAAGGCGGTCAGATTTAGGTCCCTTAGAGCAGTGGTTCTCAACCTTATTGAGACCAGGACCTGTTAAATTCTTCCAAAACCTTCCATCTCCCAACAGTGAAGCAAAACTGTTTATAATCACACAATAAAGATATGGGCATACAAAATATTAATGAAATGATGAAAGGCTCTGGATGGGGTTGGGAGTTGTGAAGGGGGTTAGTTACATAGTTACATAGTAGGTGAGGTTGAAAAAAGACACAAGTCCATCAAGTCCAACCAACCTATGTGTGTGATTATATGTCAGCATTACATTGTATATCCCTGTATGTTGCGGTCGTTCAGGTGCTTATCTAATAGTTTCTTGAAACTATCAATGCCCCCCGCTGAGACCACCGCCTGTGGAAGGGAATTCCACATCCTTGCCGCTCTTACAGTAAAGAACCCTCTACATAGTTAGGGGACAGACTTAGTGGCACAGTGTAATAGATTATGTTTCTGGAGGGAGCTGGGGCAACTGTGGAGTATATGTCTCTGAAGGCGGCTGAAGGGGACTCTCTAGGAAGCTGGGAATTTTGCAGGGTCACTGTGGGATTATGGAAGGCAATGCAGGTGATGGATATGCACTGTGGGACACCGTTTCTGGAAGCTCTGCAGCAATCTAGGAGCACTGTTGGAGGCTGGGCAGCACTGTGGGATGTTGAGAGGTACTGCAGCGGACTATGGAAGGCTGGGTGGCACTATAGGAACTGGGCGGCATTGTGCTAGGTTAAGGAATCTGTAGTTGGCTTGAGGTCCGAAAGGAAGGAGGCCGAAGCCTAACAGTGGTTTGTGACTCAGCAGTTGAGAACCACTGCTTTAGAGGGTAAACTGCATGCTCCCCAGCACTGTTGATGGATCAGAAGCTTGCAGTGTCAAAAAGCACTGCTGTCTTTACATTTATGATCTGCCATACTAGGTATATAGATCAGAAATACCAAGCATACTCATAGAAATTGTGGAAGCAAGAAGGGCTAATACTGAATACCTGGTCACTGAAGGCAGCAGGGAGCCCAAAGACATCCAGCAGGGGCTGGCAAGAAGGGTGACATTGGCTGTGCTCTGGAAAATGGTGCATTAGCCAAAAGCGTTGCACCTGAAAAACTTACAATAAACCTTTAAGGGAAAAAGTAGAGGATAAGCATGTACCCAGGGCTCCCAAATAAAGGCCACCACACAGAAGGCGACACAGGCAGGATTCAGGGACTTTACACAGTCTTTTCCCTCCCAGGCAGGCAAACTCTTTCAGCGGACTTCAGGGTGTAGGTCCTGCCAAATTGTAAATGGATCTGTACCTGAAAAAAGCACCCACCCGCGTTGCACCTACGGTACACAAAAGAAGTTTCACCTAACAGTGTTCTGTGCACAAAGGCATACAATAGGCTGGCCCACCTCTTCCTCACAGCAGGATCCAGGCACAGACTACAGACTGCAAGGTTATGCTGAGGATTAGCCAGTCCAGAAAGCAGCAAAATGAGCCTAAAGAAAGCCTGCTAGAAGAAAATGAATCATGATCAAAATGTAAAATGTTTTTTTTCTCTCAGAGCAGAGAGAAAATATCAGGCTGGCAATGGGAGGGGTTGTACTGGGCTGCCCTACAGCGCCGGTTGTCTCCTGAAAGTGGAAACATAACCCTATGTCACCGAATACCTCCTGTGTTCTATAATATACAATTAAGAAAACTTTGTTACAGTGGTAGTAAAAAAGAAAAAAGAAAAATTGCGGTGTTAATGCTATGTAGGACATAGCAGGCATCAAAGTGAATGTTTGCTTTAATGTAGGTTAGCTACTTCTGCTTGGCACAAAGGAACAACCCACAGTAATAAATTTGTGACCATTAATAAAAAAAAGAAATCTCACCTGGTGCTGGTGTGGCCTGACTCTGATTCTGCAGTGACCCAAGAAGCTGCTTGATCTTATCTGAGAAATCTGGCTGCTTCATCAGATCTTCTGGTTCGGCATTACCCTGAGCCCCCTACAAGATAGAAACAATTTTCCAAATTGGAAAGTGATAAATATACAAAACGCAAAATTTGCAAGTGTAATTTGCCATAATATTAAAGTGATTGTTGTTGTTAATAAAAAAAAATACATTTATAAACAAGGTATAATTAACTACTGCATGCAATGTTTTTGAACAGAGCGGCCCCAAACTTCCTCCCTGGGGTCCCCCACCGGCACGCCAGGCTTCCCCTTCTGAGAGTGCTTCCACAGCAAACCGTTTGCTATAGGGGCACAGCTGTGAACGCGCTCCAGAGCCGGGCTGAGTGCATCCATTGACATACACACAGCCTGGCTCTGCCCTGCCCCTTTCCTGCAGATTTGGTTGATCGCAGTAGGAGCCAATGGCTCATGCTGCTGCCGAGCCTCCTGTGAGAAAAGAGCAGAGCTGCTGCAGACAGGCATAGCACTGGATTGAGAGAGGACTCAGTATTTACAGGGGGGCTGCTGACATTGAAAGTTTTTTTACCTTAATGCAGAGAATGCATTAAAGTAAAAACCTTTTGCCTTTAAAACTACTTTAATTTTAGCCATATAACTAAATTTTCAAATCTCATTGGCAGTCACTGCTAAAAAGAACAGTCATTAGGACCAATATCTATTGTTGTAGCTTAGCTGAGTTTAACCCTTTTGATGTTAGACCCATTTCTATGTTTTTTGCACACGTTTAAAAAAATAATTTAAAGCCTGAAGTTTAGTTAAAACCCCCAAACATTGTATAATTTCTGAAGGCAAACAACCTAGAAAATAAAATAGTGGTAGTTCCAATCTTTTATGCCACACAATATTGGCGTAATAGTTTATGAAACGCAAAACTTCAGTAAAAAGCAGAGCACACAAATGTAATATAAAACTGGGGCTGTGGAAATTAAAGATTAATTCCTCGATTAATCGATTATTTTTTTTGATCGATCAAAATTCTTTTGATCGGTACTCACCTCTCTGACGGCTTCCAGGTCTTCAGGGAGTTCCGTCGGAGATCCGGTGACGTCACGGATATCAATGTCACCGGACTCCTCCCCCTTCCCCAAGTGCCTCCATCTGCTAATGAAGGGAAGGGGGGAGGAGTCTGGTGACGTTGAAGTTCTGATTGAACGTAATGCATACGGGGGAGGAGCTACGCATGACGTCACCCGCTGCTGCCCTACGGAACTAACCCGATTGTCGGCTTTACATGCTGTGTTTTTATTATCTTTATGTGAGTAGTTTGTGTTTGAACACAAAAATGTTATCTTATACTTAAGCGGTGAGCACTTAGATCTCAGAAAGGATGCCAGGTCATGGGTAGAAAGAAAAGATCTAAAGGAGACGTGAGAGAAGTTTATGGTCTGTGTTACCCCTTTTTATACCCGCTTGCATGACCACCTGTTTGCACAGGGGTCCATGCCATAAGGTGAGAGTGATTAGTTAGACCGGAGGTGGAGGATTGTCACGCTACTGTGGAGAAAAAAATTACTTACGTCAGTTTGAATTTAAAATGTATTTTGTGTGAACTGTGAAGTTAAGTCATGGATTGTGGAAACTAACTAGTTTCGTGTGATTGTATATAGTGTATACCACATTTACCACTGACTAATGCAAGTTGATCAGCTAAAAGTAGTTGGATCTGTATGTGCGTTATAATTAATCGAAATAAGTTGATTAATCGATTAAAAAAAATAGATTAATCAAACACGAAAATTTTAATCAGTAAAAGCCCTATATCAGTAAAAGCCCTATATAAAAGAGGAGGACGTGCCAAGTAAATAGATTACAAACATGTCAAGTCATAAATTGAATGCACTAGTGAAACGGCAACAAACTTACTTTGTTACCCTTTGTTTCCAGATCGCTTCTATCTGACAATTAACTTGGCAAATTTACACACACCCCCGGCAGCTGACAATGTAAGGCTGGCCATACATTATACAATTTTCTTGTTCAGTTTTCATTTAAATTTTCTAAAACCATGTAAAATTAGGTCAAACCTAAACACTTTCAATTTGTATGAAACCAGTCAGGCTCTTGCACTACATGGTTGAAGGTAAATCTAAAGGAAATTGAACAAGAAAATTGTATAATGTATGATCAGCATAAGGTTTACAGCAGTGGCAGTAAAAGGTTTAAAGGCCTATACCCTTAATGCAGCAACCTCTAGCTAGCACTTAGCAATCACCTCAACTGAGATAAATGCAGTAGTGTGAAAGGTTACCGTGGTGTATTATTTATTAATTCTAACAGTGTTACTACTATTTAGTACAAAAAGATCATGTCTCACAAATGGCGCACAATATGAATCTACTCACCATAATGGATGTCAGAATCTCTTGCACAGTGCCTGGCAGTGGGTTTGTTTGTGTCTTTGAATTTCCCATGCTGCCCATTAAGTTAGCAAGTACAGGAGGCAGCTTAGCACCAGATGACAAGTCCGGAGATTCAGAATCTGTACTCTGGTCCATTGACACAATGTATGAATTATCATCCATAGAACACTCCTGGTGAAAGAAAAGAAAAAAGTGACTTGTATGTAATAAAACATACTCTTCGTTTATAAATACTAAATAATTATATATTGTATTAGTTACAAATATGCTGCTCTAGCTGGTAGATTTTACTTTTGACCTGAAAAAAAGCAATGTACTTCTTAAAAAGCCCTTCCACATTACTAGCGCGGTTTCATTAGCGGCAAAGCAGCGCTAGTTTTAGCAGCGCTTTACCGCCGTTTTTGGGCACTAGTGGGGTGTTTTTAACCCCCGCTAGCGGACGAAGAAATCGTTAATAGTGCCTGTGTAGAGGCGCTTCGGCAGTGGTGCCCATTCATTTCAATGGGCAGGGGCGGAGAAGGAGCGGTGTATACCGCTCCTCCACCGCCTAAAATAAGCTGCTTGCAGGACTTTTTTTTAACGTCCTGCCAGCGCAGCACCCCAGTGTGAAAGCACTCGGACTTTCACGTTGAGGTGGCAGAGGAGGCATTTCATGCGCTTTACAGGTGCTATTTTTAGCCCTTTAGCACCTGAGAAATGCCTCAGTGTGAAAGGGGTCTTAATCAATTCTCTGCACCGAGTGTAGCTCACCAGCTCATACCTTCCTCCTCAAATTGAGTGATCTCCTCTATACAGCACTGCATAACATTTTCAGTGAAAACATTCTCTTAAGCTGGCCATACATGGGTCAGATTTTTTTGATAAATCTGTAGGATGATTGAAAAAACTGAACAGATTCCCCCATCCACACAAATGAGGCAAGGAGGGGGAATCCTCCCTACTGTGTTATCGTATTCAGATAGCAGGACTCTTGAGCCGTCTTAATAGACTGATCAAAAGGAAGATTCTCCAACAGGTCCATTTGTAGAAAGCTGAACGGCTCAAAATGTGGATGGTCCACGATGAACTTGACAAATTTTGATCCATCTACAGCCAGCTTTAGTGTGTATGCATGCAACGCTCTATTACTATAGGTACCAAAGAATACAATTAACAAGATCCCTTGTGATAGCATGGGCCATGACAGGACCTCTTTAGTTCCTCTGGTCTCCAAAGCATTTGATCAAACAGAGATAAATTTGATCAGATACTGTAAAAGCCATTAACGGCTTGTCAACGATCCAACCAAAAACCAGAAGTGACGAAATACATATCGCTTCCAGTTTCTGATGTCACAGAAGAGGGGCAGGAACTTCCGTTCTTGCCTCTCTTCTCAGTGAAAGCAACTGGACCGTTTACATCATTATCAGACTTCCTGACCGGACAGGAGAGCCCATAAGTACAGAAAAGGTGATACAGCAGCTGTATAGCCGCTCAATCAGTTTTTCACGAAAGAGAATTGCTGCCTAAAAAGAATAGTATAGAGATCATGGTGGTAGCCTCAATACAAGGCCGTATATATACGTATAGCAATATTGAGGTGGTTAAAACCCTACCTTATAACTTACCTCATCCAGTGGTATGAGCTTTGGTGGTGCAGGCTCATAAGGCTCAGGGTCCGGTTCATGTGGGGTGTCAGGTACACTATAGAAAAAATGAAAAGTTTAGACTTGACAGTATAAAAAAACAAAACAAAAAACAAAAAAAAAACACTTTTAACAGTCCACAAGCCAACTTTTAGAGGAAAAAAATGTATTTGCGCCAAAGCACTTAAACTCACAACACTCAAATAATGTTAAGCCCAGCCCCACATACACACACATACAAACATACCTATTGGGGGTAACTTGTGTACAAAATTGTGGCTTGCAATACATGTTACATTGCACATGCTGGAGTAAAAACAATTCTAGGGCTACCATTCGCAGTTAACCTTAAACTGATGACCTGTAGGAGCTTTTAAAGCATTGCCTTTTGGAAAATATAGAGTACTGAACTTAAAAAAAATTGCTTTCAGAAAATATATAATGTTTGGGGGTTCTAACTAATCGTCCCATCTAATATGATTTTTTTTTTTTTTAAATGTGTGCAAGAAACACAACAGCTCTCAGTGAAATGGTTAAAGATTGTGTATACACAATACTATAAAATAAAAATAGGTTTATGTGCAATTTGTACTAAAGTGCTTGAGGCATATATTTACCTTTCTTTAGAGAGAAAAAGTTCTTGCAGGATGCCCATCTCCCGTTTAGCTTGGGTGTGCTTTTCTGTGCTGTTGCTCCCCATCTGTACAAGGGCTCCTAGGTGCAACAGTGGACGTGGAAGGACCCAAGGAATGACTTCCTCCATGGTGTCATGACTAAGCCGCCGGGCGTTTTGGAATGCTTGACATTCCTTCTGCATCTCTCGCTTGGCTGCTTCACCAAAATCCTTAACCTTGTTTACATTAACTGTAAGTGGGCATAGAAGGAAAGACTGTTGTAAGTACAAAGCAAAGATATATAGTATAGAGCCATGTAGATTACAAGGATATAAGAAGTAGCTGTAAAGTGATTATATATATATATATATATATATATATATATATATATAAATACACACACATTATTTATAAAATGTACCTCTCTCTGTTTCATCCAGTTCAAAATAGAAATACTCCCGAAGATGGCTCTCATCTGGCCAGCTAACTGTTTTCCTCTTCTTTCCTTTTTTCGTTAGTTGGGGAACCTCTTGCTCAGGTGGTTTAACTTCGGCAGGGGCAGGGACAGGGGCAGGGGCAGGGGCAGGTGCAGGTGCAGACACAGACGCTGCAAAATTGGGAAGCAAATCAGCCATATAAGAAAGATACACAGAAGGAGAAAAATCAGGAGAGGTTCATGTTTGTTAAAGTATAGAACAATGCCTTACTGTCCATAGGCTCAGGGAGCTCAACAGGAACTGGAGTTCCAGGTCTTTCCACTTCCATTGCCTCAGCTGGGGGCTCTGGTTCTGGAGAAGAGGGCTTGGTGACTGCTGGTACATCACCTTGAAGCTTGCTGTCAAATGGACTGGGCTGTATAAATAAAACAGGCATTGTTTTAGATCTCTGTAAAGCAGTTACCTCAACAACCACCTTACCACTTGCTGACCAGGCTTTTTCTGGAACTTTTTGTTTACAAGTTTAAATTTGTATTTTTTGCTAGAAAATTACTTAGAACCCCCAAACCATTATATATTGTAACGCCGAGCGCTCCAGGCATCCCCTCCACCCCGGAGCGCCTCGGTCAGCTCCCCTGACCGCAGGCGCTGCTTTGTTTCCGGAATGCGATCCTCGGTCCGCCCGGGGATCGCATTCCGCTCCTCTCACCTGTCCCCTGCAGGCTCTCTTCGGCGTGCGCGCGCCCCCGCTCCCCAGGCGCGCGCGCGACTCCGCCTCCAGTTAAAGGGCCAGTGCACAATCAATTAGTGCCTGGCCCAATTACAGTTTCCCCAAATCCCATTAAAAACCCACTTCCCCTTCCTGTCCTCGCCGGATCTTGAGTTGCCTATAGTGCCCAGTGAAAGCGTGTTCTGTGTTTGCTCCTACTGTGTATCCAGACCTCTGCCGTTGCCCCCGACTACGAACCTTTGCTACCTGTCCTGACCTTTTGCTACGTCTGACCTTGCCTCTGCCTTATCCTTGTGTACCGCGCCTGTCTCAGCTGTCAGTGGGGTCGAGTTGCTATTGGAAGACACGACCTGGTTGCTACCGCCGCTGCAAGTCCATCCCGCCTTGCGGCGGGCTCTGGTGAAAACCAGTAGCAACATTAGAACCGGTCCTCCAATACAACCCGTGCTATCGCCTCATTGACATAGGGGATCCACCTCCTGTTCCCCGCCATACCTGGAACGTGACAGTAGATCCGGCCATGGATCCTGCTGAGGTCCCGCTGCCAAGCCTCTCGGATCTGACCACGGTGGTCGCTCAACAGGGACAGCAATTGGCGCAGTTGACTGCTATGCTACAGCAGCTTCTACCACCTCCACCGCCAGCTCCTACATCTCCTCCACGAGTTGCTGCTGCTAGGGTCCGCCTGTCCCTTCCTGACAAGTTCAATGGGGATCCTAAGCTATGCCGAGGGTTCCTATCCCAGTGCTCCCTCCATCTGGAGATGTTGTCTGACCAGTTCCCCTCCGAACGGTCTAAAGTGGCGTTCGTGGTTAGCCTGCTTTCAGATAAGGCCCTAGCCTGGGCTACACCGCTTTGGGACCGTGGCGATCCTGCCACAGCTTCTATTCCAGCCTTCTTTTCCGAAGTTCGCAGTGTCTTCGAGGAGCCAGCCCGGGCCTCCTCTGCCGAGACGGCTCTCCTGAACCTGGTCCAGGGAGATTCTTCAGTGGGCGATTACGCCATTCAGTTCCGCACCCTGGCATCCGAACTCTCCTGGAACAATGCGGCCCTTTGCGCGACCTTTAAAAAGGGTCTATCCAGCCACGTCAAAGATGTACTGGCTGCTCGAGAAATTCCTGCCACTCTGTCTGAACTCATCCAGCTGGCCACCCGCATTGACATGCGTTATACCGAGAGACGCCTTGAGCTACGCCAAGAAAAGGACTTTGGTCGCGTCAGGCGGTTTCCTCGCCTGGCACCTCTCTTCCAGAATCCTCTGCAACCCGTACCTGCGCCTCCCGCTGAGGAGGCTATGCAAGTAGATCGGTCACGCCTGACCACACAAGAGAGGACTCGCCGCCGAGACCATAATCTGTGCCTGTATTGCGCCAGTCCTGACCATTTCTTAAAGGATTGCTCTATCCGCCCTCAGCGTCAGGGAAACGCTCGCACCTAGCTAACGTGGGAGAGGTGTTGCTAGGTGTGGACTCTTCCTCTCCACGTCTGACTGTTCCAGTGAAGTTTTCTTTGCCCAAGAAGTCCTCTTTCTCCGCCGTGGCCTTTTTGGATTCTGGTTCTGCAGGAAACTTCATTGAAGCCTCACTCATCGACAAATTTGATATTCCAGTCACTCGTCTTGTCAAGCCATTTTTTATCACCTCTGTAAATGGTCAAAATCTGGACTGTGTCGTGCGTTACCGCACCGAACCTCTCCTCATGAGAATTGGAGTTCTCCATCATGAAAAGATAGACTTTTTTGTATTGCCCAACTGCACCTCTGAGATCCTTTTGGGCCTACCCTGGCTCCGGCTACATTCCCCTACCCTCGACTGGACCTCGGGGGACATCAAAAGTTGGGGTCCCTCCTGCCACAGGCATTGCCTCAAAGCGGTACCCACTAGGCAAGTTTTCATCGCTACCTCTCGGTCTAGTCTCCCCAAACCTTACAGGGACTTTGCTGACGTTTTTTGCAAAAAACAAGCTGAGATCTTGCTGCCACATAGACTCTTCGATTGTCCTATCGATCTTCTTCCTGGGACCACGCCGCCCCGTGGCAGGATCTATCCTCTCTCCATCCCGGAGACTAAAGCTATGACGGAGTACGTCCAGGAGAACCTCAAAAGAGGTTTCATCCGCAAGTCTTCCTCCCCTGCTGGAGCTGGATTCTTCTTTGTCGCCAAAAAAGACGGGTCCTTAACAAGATCACGATAAAAAATCGCTACCCGCTGCCCCTTATCTCTGAACTTTTTGATCGTTTGCGTGGAGCAAGAATCTTCACCAAATTGGACCTCCGGGGCGCATATAATCTCATCCGTATCCGTAAAGGCGATGAGTGGAAAACCGCCTTTAACACCCGTGACGGACACTTCGAGTATCTCGTCATGCCCTTCGGTTTAACCAATGCCCCGGCGGTCTTCCAAGACTTCGTGAATGAGATTTTCAGAGACTTGCTATACTCCTGCGTCATTCTCTATCTGGATGATATCCTGATTTTTTCCGCCAGCTTGGAGGAACACCATCTCCAGGTCCGTCAAGTGCTCCAACGGCTTCAGGAGAACCATCTTTATGCCAAACTAGAGAAATGTCTCTTTGAACGTTGCAGTCTTCCCTTCCTAGGTTACTTGGTCTCTGGACAAGGTCTCCAAATGGACCCGGAGAAGCTTTCTGCCGTCTTGAACTGGCCACGTCCTACCGGACTACAGGCCATCCAGCGTTTCCTTGGATTCGCCAATTACTATCGCCAGTTCATCCCTCACTTCTCCACCATTGTCGCGCCTATTGTGGCATTAACCAAAAAGGATGCTAATCCTAGGTCCTGGCCCCCTCCAGCTGAGGAGGCCTTTAACCACCTCAAATCTGTCTTTGCCTCTGCACCCGTTTTGTCCAGGCCCGATCCTCGCAAACCGTTTCTCCTGGAAGTCGATGCCTCCTCTGTGGGAGCAGGAGCTGTGCTTCTTCAGAAAGACCCCAAGGGCAAGAACGTCACCTGTGGTTTCTTCTCCTTCTCTCCCCCTGAAAAGAACTACTCCATCGGAGACCGTGAATTACTGGCCATTAAGCTAGCACTTGAGGAATGGAGACATCTCCTTGAGGGATCCGTTCACCTCATCACGATCTTCACGGATCACAAAAATCTTTCTTACCTCCAATCCGCCCAATGATTAAACCCACGCCAAGCTAGGTGGTCGTTGTTTTTTGCCCGCTTCAACTTCGAGATCCATTTCCGTCCTGCAGACAAGAATGTCAGGGCTGACGCCCTATCACGTTCCACCGATTCTTCTGAGTCTGAGTCTCCTGTACAACACATTGTACCCCCCGAGTGTCTGATCTCTTCTGCTCCTGCCTCCTTGCTGCAAGTTCCTCCTGGGAAAACCTTGGTCCCTCCACGTCATCGGCTTCAGGTCCTCAAATGGGGTCACTCCTCTTATCTGGCTGGTCATCCTGGAATCAAGAAATCCTCCCAACTGATTGCCAGGTATTACTGGTGGCCCTCCTTAAAAAAGGATGTGACGGATTTCGTACAGGCCTGTACCATATGTGCTCGTAACAAGACCCCTCACCAGAAGCCTGCTGGTCTTCTTCACCCCCTGCCTGTGCCTGAACGACCCTGGGCCCACATAGCTATGGACTTCATCACGGACCTCCCTCCTTCCCACGGCCACACTACCATATGGGTGGTCGTGGATCGTTTCTCCAAAATGGCACATTTTGTCCCGCTTCCAGGTCTCCCTTCGGCTCCTATACTCGCAAAACATTTCTTCCTTCAGATTTTCCGTCTTCATGGACTTCCATCCCACATCGTCTCGGACAGAGGCGTCCAATTTGTGTCTAAATTCTGGAGAGCTCTCTGCAGTCAACTGAAAGTCACACTAGATTTCTCCTCTGCCTACCACCCACAGTCCAATGGACAAGTGGAGAGAGTCAACCAGATCCTTGGGGCCTACCTGCGACACTTTGTCTCGGCCCGTCAAGACGACTGGGCTGACCTCCTGCCCTGGGCCGAATTTTCTTACAACTTGAAAGAGTCTGAGTCCTCCTCTCAATCACCCTTCTTTGTGGTTTACGGCCGTCATCCTCTTCCCCCCCTTCCCATCCCCACTTCTTCCGGAGTCCCCGCTGTAGACGAAGTCACCCAAGAACTGTCGTCCATCTGGAGAGAGACCCAAAGGTCGCTTGCCCTGGCCTCTTCTCGCATGAAGAGACATGCTGATAGCAAAAGAAGACCTCCTCCGGTATTCTCCCCTGGCGATAGGGTGTGGCTCTCCTCCAAGTACATTAGGTTCCGCATCCCCAGTTACAAGTTGGGTCCCCGCTACCTCGGCCCATTCAAGATCAAGGCTCGGATCAATTCCGTGTCCTACAAACTACATCTTCCTCCTTCCCTTCGCATTCCCAACTCCTTCCATGTTTCTCTCCTCAAACCCTTTATTCTTAATCACTTTTCCCCCAAGGTCACCGCTCCTGCTCCGGTCACCGGCTCCTCCGACATCTTCTCCGTTAAAGAGATCCTTGCCTCTAAAACCGTCCGAGGTAAACGTTTCTATCTTGTTGACTGGGAGAACTGTGGGCCTGAGGAGAGGTCCTGGGAACCTGAGGGTAACATCATTGACAAGGATCTCATCCGCAGGTTCTTGGGTTCCAGGAGGAGGGGGAGGCCCAAGAAGAGGGGGAGACCCAGGGGGGGGGGGGTACTGTAACGCTGAGCGCTCCGGGCATCCCCTCCACCCCGGAGCGCTCACGGCGTCCTCTGCCCTGCAGCGCCTCGGTCAGCTCCCCTGACCGCAGGCGCTGCTTTGTTTCCGGGATGCGATCCTCGGTCCGCCCGGGGATCGCATCCCGCTCCTCTCACCTGTCCCCTGCAGGCTCTCTTCGGCGTGCGCGCGCCCCCGCTCCCCAATCAATTAGTGCCTGGCCCAATTACAGTTTCCCCAAATCCCATTAAAAACCCACTTCCCCTTCCTGTCCTCGCCGGATCTTGAGTTGCCTATAGTGCCCAGTGAAAGCGTGCTCTGTGTTTGCTCCTACTGTGTATCCAGACCTCTGCCGTTGCCCCCGACTACGAACCTTTGCTACCTGTCCTGACCTTTTGCTACGTCTGACCTTGCCTCTGCCTTATCCTTGTGTACCGCGCCTGTCTCAGCTGTCAGTGGGTTCGAGTTGCTATTGGAAGACACGACCTGGTTGCTACCGCCGCTGCAAGTCAATCCCGCCTTGCGGCGGGCTCTGGTGAAAACCAGTAGCAACATTAGAACCGGTCCTCCAATACAACCCGTGCTATCGCCTCATTGACATAGGGGATCCACCTCCTGTTCCCCGCCATACCCGGAACGTGACATATATATATATATATATATATATATATATATATATATATATATATATATATATATATATATATATATATATATTATATATATATATATATATATATTTGTCTTTTGGCAAAGACCCTAGGTCGCAGCCCAGACTGAGGTTGCCACTCTATTCATTGCAGTAGGACACCATAGATGTGCGACTTCCAGGGGTCACCCCTCCTTTCTTGAACCTTTGCAGGAGCCAGGATGTCCTCCATCCCCTGTCAGCACTCTAGCAGCAGCAGCTGCGGATGAACTGTCTACATACCCCCTTCCTATCGAGCCTGAGCAGCCCACACACTTTTTTCAGGTCACCCTAGAGAATATAATGGCAATTGTTGCAATATTTTATGTCACTGTATATGCGCAGCGGTCTTTCAAACACAATTCTTTTGGAAAAAAACACACTTTAATGAATTAAAAAAGAAAAACGAAACATACCAGTTACCCCAATTTTTTTGTATAATGTGAAAGATGATATTACGCCAAGTAAATAGATACCTAACATGTCATGCTTTAAAATTGTGCACACTCATGGCATGGCGGCAAACAACGGTACTTAAAAATCTCTATAGGTGACGCTTTACAAGTTTTTACAGGTTACCTGTTTAGTTACAGAGGAGGTCTAGTGCTAAATTATTGCTCTCGCTCCAACGATTGCGGCGATACCTCACATGTGTGGTTTAAACATCGTTTACATATGTGTTTGCTTCTGCGCGTGAGCACGGAGGGATGGGCTTTTTTACTTTATAGCTTATTTATTTTACTTTTTATATGACTTTTATTCCTATTACAAGGAATGTAAACATCCCCTGTAATAGAAATAAGCATGACAGGTCCTCTTTAGTGAGAGATCTGGGGTAAAAAAGACCCTAGAGCTCTCATTTACCTTTACAAGCAAAAGAAAAAAAAATTATTTCTTTATGCCCGAGAACCGGAAGTGACGTTAGAGGTCGCTTCGGTTCTCCAAGGCCATAGAGCCGAGTAGGGGCCATCTTGCCCTCTCTCGATTTCTTGCCTAGCCTTCGGATCGCTTCCAGGTTTACCAACGACTTCAGTAGACCCAGAAACATCCGGGAAGTGGCGGGAGGGGTTGCCTCTAAAAGTGATCCTGCTGCGAATGCACCGCTGGGATCAGGTTTTATCCAACACCGAATCTCCCATAGAAAAAAAATTATACCGGGTTATGGCAGCTAGCTGCTGCCATAGCCCTGGTATTAAATGTCAAAGTAATGACGTATATATACTAGGGGTGTTGAAAATAATAGTGTAATTGCAATTCAGCCTTAAACGATTCTGCATCAATGTAAAGAACGGCTGAATCGCGATTGCATCAATTACGTCATCAGCCCCTGTCAGAGTCCTCCCCTCCCTCCCTAAATGTGTATGTCACACACAGAGTTGTGATATCCCACTGTGACATAGAGCTTGGATCTGAAATGCCACGCAGCTGCTGTAACAAAATCCCGCCTCCTAGACCGGCCCTTATGATAGATGGCACACTGATCCAATGCCCAGGAAATGTAATCAGTGTGATGTGTATTATAGGAGACGGTCTAAAGGGCAGGACTAAGTTGACAGCAGCCGCACAGGCAAATCAAATCCAAGCTCCGTGTCACAGCGGGAGATCCCTGCTCTGTGAGATCTGGGCACTGATGGGGCTGCATTGATGCGCTCCGATAGCCTGCATTGATGGGCACTAATGAGGCTGCATTGATGGGCACTGATCATGTCCATCCTGAGCCAAGCTAGAGATGTTGAAGGACTGAAAACCATGGGCAGTAATCGTGATGCATCGCTGAATTGAATAGTTGACAGGATAATCGTAATTGAATCTAATCATGAGACCAGTGAAGATACGTACCCCAAATATATACTGTGGGTGGTCGGCAAGTGGTTAATACAATCTGCATTTATAGAATCATATTTCCTATATGACGAATAGTGGAGATGTAAATATATCAGGCTACCACAAAACATCCCAGTGTTTGGCCAGGCAATAAAGTTACCTTATTATTGGTTGGAGAAACTGCTTTCTTCTTCTTTTTAATTTTTGTTCCAGAAACTGGGGCAGAATTCAGTGCATCCAAGAAGTCCAAACTCTCCATAGCTGCAGGGAAAATTTGTAAATATTATTCGAGGTAAATATATTACAGTATGAACATCTTGAAAAGAACTTGTGTGGCATAAAGAGGGAATATAATTTGCAGTGGATATCTGTAGCGCCATCTAGTGTTTTATACTGGAATTACAATAGTTTGTTTGACAACAGTACAATAATACCATGCGTCAATCCTAAAGGACTACCATTTCAGGACCAAAATACTAATCCCAAACTCGATTATAAAAACAAACAAAAAAACCCCTTAATGGTTTTTGACATTTATTTTGGAAGCCATGCATTGTATACCATGACTTTTGAAGGCTGTGCAATTAATGCACGGCTAGATGCTGTAACATAGAGCACTGCTTGAAACTACACATTCTAGCTTTTCCACTTGGGAGTATACACACAAGGGTGACAACCCTGTCCTCCATACAGGTTATGTATGGGCAGTGTTCTTACCCCTGTCCACCCGCCTCTCTACAGTTCATGCAAAGGCAGCATTATCAAAAGTGTTGGTGCTACGTATTACAAGCTTATTCCTCAGTAAAATCAGCCATAAATGTGGGGAAGAGTGGAAATTGTAGAAAAAAAATTTAACACATTTTTTTTTGAACAGGGTTTTAATATAATTTTAATTGAACCTGTACTGCCCAAAGTAGGCAAAAGTAAAATGTTCACTTTATAGCGGGAAAATTTATCAGCTTATATGTACCTTCCTTGTGATCCCCTGCTGCCCTAATCAGTGTTAGAGCACCTATGAATTTCTGTTTTTTTTTTTTTTTTTA
>CM053033.1:187544202-187586520 GCA_028564925.1 Lithobates sylvaticus | reverse complement strand
GAATACTTACGACGATGTACGTCGGCGGAATGGCACGGCCAGGCGTTTGGGCGTACAGGTACGTCCCTTTGAATTTGCCGCCGTGCCATCGCGGGACCTCAGCGAGTTCGATCGCCGCGGGGATACCCGTGATCGTTTCACGGGGAGGACGAACAGGGAGATGCTGAAGTAAACAAGCATCTCCCCATTCTGCCTAGCATCAAGTGACACCGATCTCTGCTCCCTGTGATTGGAGCAAAGATCAGTGACCGTCACACACAGCCACGCCCCCCACAGTTAGCAACACGCCCCTAGGACACACTTAACCCCTACACTGCCACCTCCTGGTTAACCCCTTCACTGCCAGTGTCATTTACACAGGAATCAGTGCATTTGTATAGCACTGATTGCTGTATAAATGACAATGGTCCCAAAAATGTGTCAAAAATGTCCGATGTGTCCGACATAATGTCGCAGTCACAATAAAAAAAATCGCTGATCGCTGCCATTACTAGTAAAAAAAAAAATGATTAATAAAAATGCTATAAAACTATCCCCTATTTTGTAAACGCTATAACTTTTGCGCAAACCAATCAATAATCGCTTATTGCGATTTGTTTTACCAAAAATGTGTAAAAGAATACGTATCGGCCTTAACTGAGGAAAAAATATGTTTTTTTATATATTTTCGGGGAACATTTATTATAGCAAAATGTAAAAAATATTGTGTTTTTTTTTTTCAAAATTGACCCTCTTCTTTTGTTTATAGCGCAAAAAATAAAAACCGCAGAGGTGATCAAATACCACCAAAAGAAAGCTCTATTTATGGGAAACAAAAGGACGTCAATTTTGTTTGGGAGCCACTTCGCACGACCGCGCAATTGTCAGTTAAAGCAACGCAGTGCCGAACCGCAAAAAGTACTCTGGTCTTAAGCCAGCAAAATGGTCTTGTGTGAAAGTGGTTTAAAAAAAAAAAACACATCCATGTCCTGCTAACAAAAGTAGTGTTTAATTATATAACGGTCTCTAAAACTCCTTATAACTTTCTCTGGTTTGTCCTCTGGTGCCAGTTATGTGGTTTATCTTGAATGGTAGCAGCACATTTCTTAGCAGACTACCGAT
The DNA here is from genome assembly GCA_028564925.1 of Lithobates sylvaticus. Lineage (NCBI taxonomy): Eukaryota > Metazoa > Chordata > Amphibia > Anura > Ranidae > Lithobates > Lithobates sylvaticus. The sequence continues at coordinate 187,585,419 of CM053033.1, read as the reverse complement.
TAGCTAGGTCTGCTTCCATGCTGTTCACCATGGAGGCCACATGATTAGTATGACTAGTAAGGATGAGCTCAGGCGTGTTCGCATGGTCCACGTGCAGAGCTCGCCAGGAAGTCGGTGCAGCGATGCGCTAATGACAGGCAGGGAGACATTGCCCCCGATGCGCGGCTGCAGAGATCGGGCAATGTCTTACTGCCTGTGATTAGCGCAGCGCTGCGCCGACTTCCTGGCGAGCTCTGCACGTGGACCATGCGAACATGCCTGAGCTTATCCCTAATGACTAGTGACTTGCCATTGATTATGTGATCCAGGCATTCCTGAAGACAGGAATTTTAGCAGTTTCTACAGCTTATAAAAGCTACGTAAAGGCATAGTTCACCTTTACGAAAATAAAATGTCTATGCAGATAAGGGAAGTCTGTACATAAAAAACAAGCTGAATTGAATTGCCCTCGTTATTGGTGTAGGCCATTTACATACCCCATGAAGCCTTACTGGAAAACTCCCAGGGCATTGCTAAGGATGTTGCTAAGACAGCCCCAGCTGTTATTGTTCATCTTCACCATCACAGGACTGAGCTCCTGATTCAAACCCCCTCACATGCGCTCTCCCCCCTAATGCAGTAGCTCTGGACTTTGTGTTTGAGAGCTCACTCCTGTGATGGTAAGATGGTTCCTTCATCTTTGTTTTCTAAGACAGGATTGTAGGCAAACAATCAATGTGACAACATAAGAGCAGTTTCTAAAAACGTAGGTACAGATCACAGCTGCTGCTTACTTAGAAAGGAGTTCCGGGGAATTTGTCTGGCATATGATGTTTAGGTAGATACACCGACTGACCATCTTTTGAGATTCCTTCATCAAGCTGAAATACATACCGAAGATGTAAGTTTAAGCAGTCAAATGAGACATAAACTGTTTAAATAGTTAGACAAAGTCATAAATATATTTATTCATGTACATACTTGTATATTTTTGGCATTTCATTTACTTCTTTTACTTCTCCCTCTTGACCCAGCAAACAGTCCAGACCCTTCAGCAGCTCACTGGGATCTATGGGTCTTGGCTCCATTTTAACAAGCTGGAATAACAAAATACGTATTTACATTTTTTGATATATGTAGCATATTACTATAAAGGTTATCGCAGGGAAATCTGAATAAATAAATCTAGAATTTTACTTTGTACCATACAAATAATGATTGGCAGTGACAGGTATAACCATTAACAGCCCGTACTATTCATGTCTAACATGGATGTACATTACTAGAAATGCTAAATTCCATTTGTTAAAAAAAAAAAAAAAAAGAAATGCTAAATCAACAAAACTGCAAGGAGCTGCACCAACTTAATGCAAAACAAATTGCAGGGCTTGAGTGATTAACAAAAATACTGTTATCCATAATATTATATTATAATTTAAAGGGGTCATAAAACATTTCCAAATATTTTTTTCTGTAAATGACAGTCATATGGGGAAGGGGACTCCATGGTTCCTTTTTCCGATATCACAATGTAACATGACTTATTTTTAATTGCGATTATTCTACCTGCATGTATGATAAAAAAAACACTTTCATATATCTCATTGCCTTCAGCAATCCTGTAATATATTAATGCTCAGAACACTTTTTCCTGACTAATGCCACGTACACACGATCGGAAATTCCGATGTGAGCTTTTGGTCGGAAAATGCGACCGTGTGTAGGCTTCATCTGACTTTTGCTGGCGGAATTTCGGCCAGCAAAAGATTGAGAGCATGTTCTCAATTTTTCAGATGGAAAAAGTTTCTATCGGAAATTCCGATCGTCTGTGGCAATTCCGACGCATGCTTGGAAACAATTCAACGCATGTTCAGAAGCATTGAACTTCATTTTCGCGGCACTTCGTAGTGTTGTACGTCACCGCGTTCTTGATGGTCGGAATTTGGTGTGACCGTGTGTAGGCAACACAAGCTTGAGCGGAATTCCGTCGGAAAAACCATCCAGGGCTTTTCCGATGAGAATTCTGCTCGTGTGTACGCGGCATTAGACTTTAGTGGCATTGGCAATGACATACTACATAGATAGCCATACAAGTGAGGCCATTTCATTTTTAGTTCTTTCTACTATTTTAAATTCTAAGTAGAGTCAGAGGGACCAACCATTATTGATTTTTATATTATTGTGCCAAGTCTTAACACTATAGGTTCAATTGATTATTTGCCATAAGGATCATAAGGATCAAGCTAAAAAATATTCATTACTGAAAACTAAAACAGGCTAATAAAAACTTGCAGTTAAAACTATTTTGAACATTTAGATGTATAATAAATAATATCTGAAAGACTATGGGGCCCCTCCATGCCTTTACAATGCGCTATTGTGTGTTCTCGCACACACTAATCTAAAGCCAAGGAAAAAGGGGGATCCCTTTGTTGTGGACTTTTAAGGCACAGAGTTTTTTACCCCAAAAAACTGTTTTAAGTGGTATATTTTTAAACAATTATAGATATTTTTTTACAAAAAGTAGTAACATATGCATAAATACATTGAAAATAAAAAGTATGAAGTGTTAGAACATCATTCAAAATAAACATCATGTATAGATATACATCATAGTCAAATGGTTTTCTCACAACCGACGCGTTTCAGAGATTAAAGTTTCCTCCTTCAGGGGTGAGAGTATGAGAGAAACCAGAAATTCAAACAGTATGTGCATAGACACTTCAATGGTTTAAAAACAATGCTTGGACGGAGGGGCTCCTAAATCTTTGTCTGAAGGGTCCCTGGAGAGCATGCCAGAATGGATAATTTGTGCCCATCAGCTGATGGAGGAACCACCAATTGTCCAGGTGACCAAACCCCCTCCTCCACTAATGGGGAGGGTTGTATATATGCCACGATAAACGGGGAACGCCAAAAAGGGCACACTGGGGTCGGACACAAAAAGGGAGAGCCCTGTAGAGGTGGACCTACTGCCTGCGCCGAGGGCCTTGAGCTTTTTTTATTGTTAGATCGTAGCTCTTTTGCTACAAACTTTTGTTGTGTGGCCGCTCGTCTCATCATCAATCCAGCAAGTGGAGGTGCTGGATTTAAATGCTGGCGTACAATATTTTTCACTAATCTAAAGCCGGTAAATCTAAGAGAATATAGTACAAGAAAATTGGATAATGTTAATAATTAGATTTTCTGCAGATTTTTGTCTTCAGATTTACCAAAACCCTGTAGTGCAAGGGCCTGCCTGATTGCATACGCTCAAGGTTTGCTGAAACCATTATATGGTTTTGGTAAATCTGAAGAAAATCCAATAATGTGTATGGGGTCTTAGTTGCATTTAAGCAGCCCATTTATTGAGATTGGGCTGCTAGTGCACCAAAAAACATTCCTTATTCCCTAAGGCAGGGATCTTCAAACTACGGCCCTGCAGCTGTTATGGAACTACACATCCCATGAGGCATTCACAGACATGACTAGGCACGATGGGAATTGTAGTTCCTGAACAACTGTAGGGCCATATTTTGGAGACCCCTGCCCTAAGGCAATGCACCACAGCACGTGGTAATGTGTCACAGCAACACAGGTCCACTGCTGAAGTGTGTCAGAGTGTAATTCAGAATGAATAGCACTACAATGGGTTCATGCTGCAGTACGATGCATTACAGAAACAGAATGGTTTGAAGCTGGCCTGAATGTTTTCCTTTCTTAGCAATCTTTGGCAGTGTCCATTATGGCGAAGCTTCTGTCAGTGAGGCTTAGGAGGCAATTATTACGCACTATATAGCAAAGGTGCTTGTCATTGTTATGGTGTGGCTCCAAATGTCAGTATAGTGTTTTCTGGAACCCCGAATGTCTGTCTGCCATAATGTACAGGATCCCAATATGTATCATTTACAATCTAGGGGCCCCAGAAACGTTTGTCAGGACACGTTGAATAGATGAAAATAGGACAGTCATTGAATAGCTGTTGCCAATAGTAGCAATGGGGGAGGGCGTTGTGTAACTGCAGTTTTATGATCTTAGAAATATGAAGAAGATATAGTTGCATTTTTCGTTTCTGCAAAGTGAAGCATATAAGCCACCGTTGTTGATCTCTCTTTTTTGAGAATGTAAGTTTGCTGGCTTTCATGCTGATGCTTTAGCATCACACTTTGGGGGTTATTTACAAAAGGAAAATCCACTTTGCACTACAAGTGCAAAGTGCACTTGAAATTGCACTGAAAGTGCACTTGGAAGTGCAGTCACTGTAGATGCGAGAGGGATATACAAGGAAAAAAAAAAGCAGCATTTTAGCTTGCACATGATTGGATAATAAAATCAGCAGAGCTTCCCCTCATTTCAGATCTACCCCTCAGATTTACAGCGACTGCACTTCCAAGTGCACTTTCAAGTGAACTTTGCACCTGTAGTGCAAAGTGGATCTGCCTTTTCGTAAAAATATAAATGAGGGGGGAGTTGGGACTTTAGATGAAGCACCCTAAGGTGCCTCCATCCCGATAATGAATGAAAACCAAGGGAAGTTGGGACTTTAAATGAAGTATGCCTTTCGTAAATAACCCCCTTTGAGTTGCAGGCCCACAAGTAGCGAAATACGGACTTGTTCCACCTTTTTAACATTTGTTGGTTTCTGGTCTGTGATTTAAATGTATTGAAGCCTACCATAGCGAGGCAAAGCAGAATGATGGTGGCCTCCATGACAGGTGTACTAAATGAGATATTTATATTGTCATCCTTTTTGACAATTGTTTAGCGAAGGAAGAAATCATGTGATGGGCCTATAGCAAATTTCATGGTACAAATTTCAACTGGTACAGAAGTTGTACACTGGTGGTGTTTTGTTTCCTTCAGCTATAAGGGACCATTACATTTGCCAGCATTGATGGATTCTTGAACATGGCTCACACTGTTTGGGATGATTTTGACAAGGAGTTCATAAAGCTGCAGAGAAGCCTTGCGTAAATGGTTTTATTTATCTTCTACAAACTCGTGTATATAGATAGATATATTTTATATATATATATATATATATATATATATATATATATATATATATATATATATATATATATATATATATATATATGTGTGTGTGTGTATGTGTATGTATATTGCTATATATATATTTTTTTTTTTCCAAGGCTATTTCTTTACATTAGATGATGAACACAAATTGTACAAAAGAGAATAAAAAAATAAATCGGAGTCTCTGTGTTCATTATGGAAGTTGTAAACTCACACCAATCCCTGGGCTGAACTTTAGAATGACTAAGTCAGAACAGCTGCTTGCATTGCCCTTGGCTGTGTAATATACTGTCTATAGTAAAGTGGTGGACACATGTAGCTGTTTCTCCTTTAACTGATAGAGGGAGATGGGGAGAATTAAAAATGATGAAACAGTCTCCTCCCATCTGAAACCAAGACTGCTCCTCCGGCGTACACACACACACACAGGCTCTGTACTCCATCAGATGAACACACACACTGCTAATACCAGACAAACTAACACATCTAATCCCATGTCACTGGGCATGTGCTCAAATCTGGAGGCAAGGACATTCATTTTTATTTAATGCAATACAAAGATCATTGCTCTTATATCAAGTATCTTATATATGCATGCAAATGTGAATATATTACACTAATTCAGGAAAAGTGTGCAGGATTACAGTGGACATTGCTGCACATAATGCCACCATTTATACTTCACCTATACAGAAGAGTATTCTGCACTGACGTCAGTAATCATTATTATTCACTGTACAGAATAAACGCTGAACTAACCTTAAAAATGCAACTTATTTATCAAAATTGGACTTCTATGAAAACAGTTTGTACTACCCCATACTAACCACATTCAGATTTATGTCTTTTATATGCTGGGAGTATGGCAACATAGGCTGTTCACACTGTTACACTGTGTGTTGTACTGAGTTGCATTACAAAATATAGTGCAGCCACCTTTTTTGGTGTGTTAGACAGCCCACTCAAATGAATGAGATGCCTTACCAGAATAAGCATGTGTTAACACATCACAACAATGTGAATCCAGCCTCTTTATAAAAAGACTGGGTACCGTGTTGTGACGTACCTGTTCACACCAGCAGGGAGCACTAACTTGCTGGAAAGAACACATTACATTAGAGGGGTTTACTCTTTTGTGCAAACTTTATTGACATATCAGAAAGTGACATTCTATCAAGTTCTATTGGTCACACCATGGTGTAATGCAGTGAATTGTGTTGCACCGTGCTAGACTTTTGCTGAGCACACACCACCGGAGTGAACTGATGTGAGCAGGAACAAGGCTTTTCTATGTATTGGGCAACACTGCTCAGTGCAGCCCAACACATCGGGTGTGAATGAGACAGTTCAATAAACTAGGCAAAATGTACTACCATCAAGCACGAGTTTCCATATTAGCCAAAAGATACTGCTAACATTTAGCCCCCGTTCACACCGGTGCGACTTGTTATGCAATTTGACAGGGCCACCTATTTTTGGTAATGAAACCGTTAATATTGCGGCAACTCATGTCCCAGCGATTACGAAAAAAAAATCCTGCACTACTTTTTGACGATTTAATTGTGACTTGCATAGATTTCTGCTAAATGAAGTCACAATTAAATCATCAGTGCAAAGCGCACTAATGTGTGGTTTTGAAATTGCGCTGAAGTAGCGCGATTTCAAAGCTGCACCGGTATGAACCGGGACTAAAAATGGCATTGCTAGATTCTACAGGGAATGATTGCACCTAGTGTGGCTGATTTATACACACTGGAGCAAAGGTGGAGCAGTGTTTCTCAACCCCAGTCCTCAAGGCGCCCCAACGGGTCATGTTTTTAGGATTTCCCTCAGATGAAACAGCTGTGGTAATTACTAAGGTAGTGAAACTGATCAAATCACCTGTGCAAAATAATGGAAAGCCTGAAAACATGACCTGTTGGGGCGCCTTAAGGACTGGAGTTGAGAAACACTGATCTAGAGTAACCAAGAATGTTTACAACCACTGCTAAATGTGAACCCACAGCCACCAAAAAGATTAAAATGTTGAATTTACCTCTATCATTTTCGAGGGTATGTCTAAAACTGATTGGTGGGTATGTGGCAACAAAGGACAGTTCTTAAGGCAAGTTATAGCTGCTTGAACAGTTCTTAGCCATTTATGTACCAGGGTACATTTATAAACAGCAAAGTGGTGGACCCTTCTTTCTGCAGTGCCATTGATAAATCACCCTTGGGTGGTCAGTGCAACTGTTAATGGCTGTAAACTAAGCAGTCATGGGATGGTACATTTTAGAGACAAAGGGTACAGAGCCAATCTGAGCAGCTCTGTACCATGTGATGGCCAATCACAGAGATCAGATGTAAACAGTGTAGTGTTTACATCTGAAAATCTGCCCCTTCCTATTACAACTGATGGGGAAACGAATTAATAATTAATTTGTTTCAGATCAACAGCTGCAGTAGAATCAGGGTAGGAAGGGGGTTGATTGTGGCATAATTTTTTTTTTTTTAACCCTTTCACCTCTCTTTCACTCCTACAAATCCAGTCTAAAATGTGACCGTTCTAAACCTCAACTTCTCTTATCCTATACATCTGTACTTTCATTTTGAAAAACATTGTGGACAGATTAAATCACTTTGGTGTGTCTAGTTTCCAAAAAAGGGTCATTTTGGGGGTGTTTGCGCTGTCCTAGAATCTTATTTTAGCTGCTATAACCAAAAGTAAGGGAAAAGTTTTTCTTTATGTAGTACGAAGAAAAAAGAAAAAAAAAAGTGGTTATTAAATACCACCAAAAAGTTCTGTCTCAAATATTAGAAAAATTAATCTCGGGACATTGTTGCATGACCAAGTAGTTGTCATAAAAGCACTGAAAACTTAAAAATTGCCTAGTATAGGGTATTACATGCTAGTACTGAAGTGCATAAAGTATAACTGAAGCCAAACCCCCCCCCCCCCCCCCTAATATTAATAAAGTAAAGAAAGGTTAAAACCCCCAGCAGTATTTTTTTCCCGCATCTGTGACCTATGCAAAAGATTTACCTTCAGTTCCTGTCATGAAGACACAACTGAAATGAGTAGAAATCTCGGTACCGCAGACATTTTTCCTGTTCTGGTGACCACAACATTGGATTTTCCTTCACTTTCAAGTCCCGATGACAATGGTCTCTAGGACATCTAGAACGTTAATCTTCCCTGTGCAGACACAGATGACAATAAATACCAATGGGGTTCTAACCTTTCCTTACCCTATCCTAAAAATTAAAAAGTTTTGGCTTTTAATATACTTTAGGCTAGAGGACTGTGTATTTTTTTTTTTTTGTATCTCAGTGCACTAGCCCTTTTCAGCCACTTCCTGTCTACATGCACCGGCTTCAACATTGGCTTCACATTGCTCTGGATTGGCTTCCACAGCAATTTGCACTCTGCACCAGGGTGACAATGCAGGGGCACAAGTGGCAATAACAGGAAGTGCCCTAACAGGGGTGGTTTTAATTAAACTGCAGATTTAAAAAAAATGAAATTTTTTGAAAAGACATGTTCAATTTTAGTTCTTGGGCTTAGATCGGTTTTCAGACAAGTGGTGAATCCAACTATTTGGTCTGCATTGTCTCAAAGCAAACAAATATAAAGTATAACTAAAGCAAGAAGGTAAAACTAGAATAGAAGGGAAATCTTCCAATGGGGACACTGTTTCTGGTGACAACCATGGATTTCCTCACTTCTGGTTTTGGCTATGGGACAGGAAGTTAAATCTCGATAAAAACATAGATGGCAAGAAAAAAAAAAAAAAAGGAATAATGATTATACTCTCCCTTACTCTGTCCAAAATGAAAAAAAAAAAAAAAAGTTTGTTTTTAGCTCAACTTTATTGTAGAACTATAGGCTTTTTTTTTCATTTTGGATAGAGCAAGGGAGGGGAGGGTTATAACCGCTGTCAGTTTTTTTTTTTTTTGCCATTTGTGTTCCATTGCGGAGATTACCCTTCACTTTCTGTCCCATAGACAAAACAAATTGAGAGGAAATCCCTGCAAATTAATGGAAATTCCTTGGGGACCCCCAGGTCACCAGAACTAGTATTCCCATTTAAACATTTGTTTTACTTTCACTTTCAATGATAATGGTAAATAGGACAAATAGAGAGGGTGAATCTCCCTAATGGGGGCACAAACAGCAATAAAAACTGACAAGCTTTCTAATTCCTCTCCACTCTATCCAAAACTAAAAAAAAAAAAAGTTTTGCCTTTAGTTATACTTATAGTTATACTAATCTAGAATGAAAAACAATTGATCTTAAAGAGAAAGTAAACACTGATGGGTTTTACTTCCTCTTTTGTTTCCTGCAAAGTAAAAGCATAATGGGCTAGTATGCATCGGATACTGCCACATTATGTGGCACTTACCTGCAAACGAAGCCCGCGCTGTCCCCGCTGCAGAAAACATCCATTTTCGCCCCTCTTCCTTCTGGGGCCACGGACTCAGGCTGTGCGACTGGCCGGAGTTGTGTGACGTCACTTCCGCGCCGGAGCCGCCAGTCGTGGCACACGCTCGGGAAGAAACGTCATGGAGGTCCGTTTCTTCACAGTACACTACAAGGTAATTATCTCCTAAACGGTGCACGTTTAAGAGATATTTCCACTACCTATAGGCAAGCCTTATTCTAGTCTTACCTATAGGTAAAAGTCACAATCAGGGATATACAACCACTTTTTCACACAAGATTCACACAACTTTCTCACGGGATTTGAATCCAATTAGAAAAATGAATCTTGTGTGAAAAAATTTAGGGCCCATGTGTGCGCGCATTGCTTTAATGCATTACACTATGGTGTGTTGCCATGCAGTGCACCACGTGTAGCCTTAGTTTGTTGGGGTGTTATTCAAAATAAATTGTGTATTGTGGTAGTGTGCACATTAAACATCTACGTCCACACAATGCATAGGTGTAAACAGGCCCTTCTAAATAGAAGCTGCTTACTCTGGAGCAATACAGGCAGGCCTTAGAATGCCATTAGTCCTATAGCACTAAAATCGAATCTAAAATCTAAAACTGGAAAATTACAAAATGAAATCCTGAATCTGACTCGATATCTTAGGGAAAAGACAGTTCTTATCTGTTTAACAAAGCTCATTATCTTTATTTTATCTAGGATAGGCCTTGTGTATGAAAGTGTTTTTAAGTAAACTGTTGTTGTCCCCAATAGCAACCAGATTTCAAGCTGAAATCTTTCTAGATCAGGTTAAAATAGGAAAAATATGGTTGCTTTGCTCAACGCCAACACTTTTCCTTAAAATATAAAACGCTTTATACAGCATCTCCACTGCAGAAAAAGCCAATGTACCATAGCTGGTGGAGACCACCACTTGTACATAGCATCAATATAACAGTTCAGTGCATAGGTTTAAATTGCAAAAAATATACAAACACATAAGCATGCATATATGTCTGTGCTTGCAATAACTGCTAGCACTTAGAAGATTTTCAACATCAAGTTGCAAACTTTTATAAAGTTAACAAGAGATGGGCAAAGTGTGCATATACGCACATATTTGCGATGGTTTGCTTACCAATACTTGAGCTGGCCTTTCATCTCAGTGACAGGGATTTTCCTCTAGTTCATCCAACACACACAATGACGGTATCTGTAACAGCTGACCCTGTGCTAAATGCATTCATACTCTCGCCAACGCTGGCAGTGGTGCCTTAATACCATCGACTCCAGGCTGACCACTGCCTGCAGCTGGTTATGGTGTGGGAAGCAATATTAGAATACTTACCGAGTGGCAAAGGTTGTGTTTCAGATATCAATTTATACATGTGGTATAATGTGAATCTCACTGACAAAGCAAAGGAAGAAAAAAAGGAATATAAAACCGGATAATGGAAAAAAGGGCTTTGCTTACAACAGTTATGATGGAAAAATATAAGTAATTTAATAAATCTATTAAGGTTTAGGCAAAAAAAAAATGGATTGCCATGTTTTCATCTCAAAAATTGCCAAATATGCAGTTTAAAGAAAAATTGTTAAAATAAAAAAATAACAGGTATCAGATATTAGACCTTGACATAAAAAAAAGAAAGGAACAAAATAAAATGGCCTTACTTAAAATTAACAACATTAGACTTCACATAATACATTCTCTTATCAAAAAAAAAAAAAAAAATCAGCATTTTTTTTTTAAATTTAAATGGTTTGTTAACCCACATGTGCAAATCACTGCCAGGCCCTCTATTAAAACCTGGCATAACACACTCTATGAGTCTTTTATAAAAACAAGCATTGTGAATACCTATTTAGGGCAATCTTCAGGCTGGTCACATGACTCGCGGCCGCTGTATACATCCGCTATAAGGCTTCTTCGGGAGGGGCCGAGATCTCCCCGATGTCAGCCAGGGAGATCACATGGCCGCTCAGCCCCTCCTGCAGTAGCCCTGGAGATCGGCCGCGAGTCACGTGACCGGCTTGAAGATCGCACTAAATCGGTATTTACAAAATACTTATAGTGTGCTAACTATAATAGAGGGTCTGGCAGTGATATTTTGTAAACTTTTATTTGCACTAATAGCGGCGGGAGGGGGGGCAGAGACAGAGAGCTGACAGGCAGGGAGGATTGGGTGAGAGGAGAGCAGAGAGGACAGCTGCGGATGACGAAGGGACGTACACTGACTATGGTGATCAGGGCTCATAAACCCTGATTTTCATGGTCAGCGCAGAGAGGGGAATACAGGAAGTGGCAGGTTCAGGGAGGTTTTTGACAGTTTAGAGAGGGGCAGATTAAATTGCTTATGTGCTGTGTAATCTGCTTTAAGGGATCTTTAATTTTATTTTTTTGGGGTTAACAAACACTTTAACAACTGGCAAAAAAATTATTGAGAAACACATACACATCCACTACCAAACATACAAACACTTAAGGCACAGTGTATTCTTTTCTAGGCCTAAATAGTTAAAAAAAATTAAAAAAATTAAAAAAATAATAAAAAAAAATCACCTCAAACACACAAAGGAAATGGAAATTTGGGGTAAATAAAGGCTTACATAAAAATTAAAAAGTTGCAGTCATTAATACAATCTTGTTGATAACTAAAAGTCCAATGTCCCTGATAAGGGCTACAATGAAATACAAGTTAATTAGTATAGATCAAAGCACGAGTGAAATGTGCAGTGTATACTGAATCATGGGGGGTACTATAAAAATGAATCAAGATGTATCGTCATTACTGTAAATAATGTATATCGCAGCAATTTACATGTGCACACACACTGCAGCTATTAATACAACAGTGGCAGATGTTGTTTTCTCATTGTGTGGTGCATAATAAAATATAAATAAAATGAAAGTACTATCTAAAAAGGCATGGTTTTATAAAAACGAAATGTTGGAAAACAAAAAACATGGATTTGATGGTCTATCTAGCCTGCCTCCCCCACCGCTCTAACATTTATATTAGATGTCTGGCTGAGCAAAAGGCATAAGAGAAGAGGGCGTTCCCGTCGGCTGTGCACATTGGCCAACCCTTCTGCAGCATAACTCGGCCGTCTGCAAACAAAGAAGGAGTGACAGAAGCCATTTTGATGTTGGAACACGCCAGAGACTAAAAACAACAAGCAGAGCAGCCATTTTGAAGAACTATTGAGATGTACTGCAATAAATGCTTAAAAAAATAAAAATAAATAACAACTAAAATAACTAATGTGGTAAACTAGAAAAAAAATGCACACATATATATATATATATATATAAATTAAATAACAGATCCAATATTAAAGATAATTTGGCCTCGTGCTTGATATATTAAAAATGTATGCTGCCTCTTCGGTACACGGTCAAAATAATCCCAACTTCATTGAGGGAAAAAAAAAAGGATGAATTACGGTAAGTGCTGTGGCAAATATTCAGAAATGGGAGCTATGAAACGACAAACATTACTTTAAAACAGCACATATGTTGGTTTAAACAAAAGCTACATACAAAAAAAATTACAGAATTATGAAAAAATAAATAAAAAAAATCTACCTAAATGATACTTTTACTGTATGGCCCAAAACAGTTATTATTGGAAAGCTTTACATTCTAAATAAGAACCTACACACGTTTAGCCGTAGGTAGAAGCTATGCAATCTTTATTACTAGATTGCTTTTAATTCTCCTAGGTAAATATGCACATCTGCCACAGGTGCAAAAAATTAAATAGGACTCCATTTCTGTATAAATATTATATCCATACGGCGCCCGCAATAGGTTAACGGAGTAATAACGCGGAGCAAAAAACAAGAGGCAGGGTCCTTGGATGGAATGGTTAATCGTCCATAAATCACTCTGCTCTCGTCTGCTGCTTTCCATGAGCCTCTATGCTCCCTGCCTGGACACAAAATTGTTCCTGGCCATCCGGGGAAAATGGGGGTCATCCTCCTTGGTGTCTGAGCAGCCTTCTCTGCCTGCAATCTTTATGTACAGATTGCTCATGGATCTATGATTACATCTATGTTAGATGTTGTCTCCCACACAGAGATAAAGCCATTCGGGCCAAACTCCCAACCTTATCTCATGTATGGGAGCTCATTTTCCAATGAAATCTATATTTTATGTGTTTTATATCTCATAACTGCCTGCCTATATATATATATATATAGTTATAGATCATAAATGCCTGGCTAGACCAGCCCCTCCTCTAATTATAATGTATGGCTCAGATGATCATAAAGGGAAAAAAAAAAAACACATGCCAACCTAATAAGACACGCAATTCATTTCACTGCAGCTTTACAGGTCTCCGGGTAATGGTGCAGACTGTTCCATGAAATTACTGATACCATTATATGTCCAAATGAGAAAAATCATTTTAGAGAAACCCACACGGGTTTTATATGTGGCAAACAATTCCAAGGGGGAGGGGGGGATGTATATAAAAAGTATTTTGTTGAAGGTCGTTTGAAAGGCAGACTTACTATCCAAAATTCTCCTCCTGTGCTTCAAAACGTAGGTTTTTGGGCTAGAAAAAAAAAGTGAAGAAAAAGAGGGCAAAGTGGGGCTTTCTAATTCCTCTTAAAAGGGCCAATGTGCCTCTATAAGGTCACAGCAGCATGACAAAGACTGCAGCCACCATCTTTATAAAGGGCGTAGTACAGCTCAGGGTTGGAAACTGTCCAGTGAATCCATACTGAAGGGGAACTTAGCCACACAAAATATGGCTGAAATTCAGTATAAAAGTCTAACTCTCGCTAATACTAATTTCTAGTATTTTTTTTTTGTATTATTAATTATTCTAAATTCTAAACTGCCCTATGGGGGGTTGCAGATAAGAGCGGCACAAAGACTCGTAGATGGAGCAGATGAGGGATTTTTTCCCCCCCTTGATCTTCAGTATGGTCCAAGCAGAGAGAAGCTTCTGGGTTCTTTAGGATTAATGTTAACTATCGTCCATCGTGAACATTCAGACCTTGGCAAGCCAGAACAATTCGTGGAGGCAGGTGACACCTGTACAGGAGACAAAATAAATCCCATTAAGTACAATCAGTAATTGGGGGTGACAGAGACACACAATACATACAGGGGAAGGACGCTGTGGTAAAGGACAATGGGGGGAGGGTGAACTGCCAGCAACACCAACGTTATTTCAACCTTCACATACCTGACGACGAAGCCTGGAATGGCGGCGTTAGGCGCCGCCCGCCTCTATAAGGCTCGGTGACGTAGAGTTAGGGGCGTGCAAGCTAGAAGGCTAAAGGAGGAAGCGGGTTGGTCAATCGCGCCAGGCAGACTCGGAGAAGGAAGAAAGCGACAAGTGACGTTCCTGGACTAGCCAATAGAAACCGAGGAACCTAGAAATTGCTTAGTCACGCCCTCGCCTTTCCTTCATTTCAAAGAGAGGGAGATATATTAGCTGAACTGTAGAAATTTACAGCGCAAATGCACTTGTTTTACTTGCTGGCTCCGAGTTAGCTCGCTATTTGGGTCCTCGGTGACAGCCATTTTGCGTGAGGCGGTCTCCAACAAAATGGCGCATAGCGTCTTCACTACGCAGGCGTAGACTGTTCTTTGGGTCCAGAAATATAGACTCGAGTGGCGTGCCAGCTGATACATGACGTCAGCGGGAGCAGTGCGCATAGCCTTGTATGTCACTGGAGCTCGGTTACACAGAGCGGTGCTGGCAGCAGTGGGAGGGGCCTAGATTTGTGCATGTAGAGGGGGGCGGCCCCCCGTGAATAGCACTGTATGTGAAAATGACCTACAGTTTAAAGCTCTCCAGAGATCCCTGTGCCCAAGAGCTTGCAGTCTATGACAATGGCCTGCAGTTTAGTTAGTAATATAAGAAAGCCCATCGGAAGAGCTGTGTCTATTCTGATCTCTGTTTACTCTGTGTTCTTTTGACAAGTGTGCTGTAGATAGAGCATGTCAAGCTGTAGCTGTGCTCCCTGGGGATATGCTGATCGCCCATCCGTGCTGCTGCTGGAGGGAGCCCAGGTGACCATGAATGAGGGCCCTGCAGACTTGGTCTTGTTGAGTGAGACCACCCCATACCCTACTCCAACTCCCCCGAGGACAGGGACCCCCATCTCTCCCAGGGACAGGGACCCCCATCTCTCCCACGGATCCCTTCTCCACGGGTACAGGGACACCCTTCTCACCTGGGGACAGGAACTCCATTTCCCCTGGGGATGGGGGGCCCATCTTGCCTACGGACAGGAACCCCATCTCCCATGGCAATAGGGACTCCATCTCACCTAGGGACCCCATCTTCCCTGGGGACCAGGATCCCACCTCCCCTAAGAACAGGAACCTGATCACCCTGAGTGTGCCAACCTCAGCCTCCTGCCTGATCACCCCAGGGGCAGATCCAGAGCAGTGTTGCCAACCGTCAGTATTTTTACTGGCAGCCAGTAAAAAACAGGCAAATTTCTCCGGCCAGTAAATGCCAGTAAAAGGAAAATGTTGCCAGTAAAAAATATGGCTGTGATGTTCGGCTCGGTCCAGAGCCGGTCAAGACCACCTGAGTCCCTGCTACATTGTGTTCGGGCAGCTCTGGTGGAGGTGGTGCCCGAGCGTGTCGTGTGATATCATGGTGCAAGGGAGCCAAGCAGAGCAGCCAGAGCCTCGTGTGTGGGTCTGCAGGACAGGAGGAGGGCAGGTCAGGAGCGGGACTCTCAGTGCTATTTAAACTGGAGTGGACTGAAGGGACCAAGAGTCAACTTCATGTGTGTGTGTGCCTTCCTATTCTAATTTCTTGCCCTCCTGAGTCCTGTCCCTAAGCTACTTACTTACTATATCGAAAATAAAATAAGAAATATGTTTTTTGCCCTACCTTATCTACCTATATTATCTAATATCTACCTTAAATCACATTGCTAATATCATATTGTACTTTTTGTTTGTAGCCTAAATACTAAAATTTGCACTTAAAACTGTAATTTTGCAACTTTTGGAAATGTCAGTAAAAACTTGGCTGTGCCAGGAAATTTTGGGTGTTGCGTCAGTAAATTTCAATCTGGTAGGTTGGCAACACTGATCCAGAGCCTAGTCTCGGGAGGGGCACTGCCAGAAAATTTTGCAATGGCTGGTGTTGGCGCTTCAACCTTCACAGCGCCATGGTTGATATGGTGTCAGGATGATCGAAGTGAATTATTTCTATTATTACATTGTAATATAAAATTAAATAGTTCAACTCACCATAATGCAGAATCAGTAGGAGCCCTGATTGTGTCACTTGCCACGTCGCCTGCCACGCCTGCCACCAGATGCAGCGTGTCACTTGCCACCGTTGGCTGCCACCAAATTCAGATTGTCACTTGCCACATCCCCTGCCACAAGATGCAGATTGTGACCAAATGATGTTGCATTTCGGCCATCTTGGTACACCCCCACTTGTCTGCAGTAAGCCTAGAGTTAGAAGTCGGCAAGCGGACATCTTTATACACCCACCGGAGTCTTGCTTTTCACAGTAAACTCAGCTTATTTAGTGAAATATAAGTTGAGTTTACTTTTAAAAATACCTGTGAAAAGCAAGACTCCGGTGGGTGTATAAAGATGTCCGCTTGCCGACTTATAACACTAGGCTTACTGTGGACGAGTGCGGGAGTACCAAGATGGCTGCGGCGCAACGTCCCTTCAGTCACATATTCAGATGGGTAGCGGCTTCCTGACAACACCTGCCTGCTTGCTCAGTCACACGCCAGCCCGACCGCCCACCCGCCGGCACAATTGCCCGTCTGCTCGCTCGCCCACCTGCCTGTTCGGTTAGCCGCCGGCTCACCCGCTCATTATTTTCTCTGGGGGAGCAATTGCCCCATTGCCTTCCCTGGATCCGCCCCTGGATCACCCTGGGTGTGCCAACCTCACCGCCCTGCCTGCCATGTTTCCTGTGTGAGGGTCCTCCTGTGACAGCTCTTATCAGGACTTCACCCCACTGCGTGCCTCCCCCTTAAATGTCTGCAGTCTCTGAAGGGGAGTCTAGAGAGGAATCAGGAGTGAGAGCGCCGCCAGGATGGGGATTATGGGAGGAGTCAGATGCATGTGGACTGTGGAGAGGAGACTATAGAATAAAACCAGAGCCGCCAACCCTGAGCCTTCTAACTGAGCTCTGCACGGTGCACCTGAGAGAAGGTCAGTGACAGCGCAGTCAGGCCAGTCTTGGGGGGGGATCACTGATGTAAGGGGGGGGGGGGGTGAATACAATAATATTAGGGGAAACCTTTATATCAGTTCCCCTCTTACATCAGTAACCCCCCTTACCTTAGCGTATTCACTCTGCAAAAGGTGGTCTCTGGTCACCACGGTCTCTACACCCCCCCCTCCACATCAGAGTTCTTGGCATTCCCCTTTACATCAAAGTCTGCAGGATTCCCCCTCCTTATAGTGCAAGGGAACTCAGATCTAAAGAAAAATGCTGCAGAGCATGATCTAAGGAGGAACTCTGATGTAAGGGGTGCTCTGGTCACCAGAGACCACCTTATATCAGAGTCCACTGCATTCCCATTTACATCAGAGTTCCCACTTACATCAGGGTCTGCAGCATTGCCCTTTACATCAGTGTTCCCCTTTACATGAGGGTTCGCAGAGTTCCCCCTTGCACTGTAAGATTACAAGAAATGAAGGCACAGAGACATGTCCAGAGTACACAGAGGATACATGGGTTAGATTAGAAGGGATGGAGGCCCAGAGACATGTCCAGAGTACACATGATACATGGGTTAGATTAGAAGGGATGGAGGCCCGGAGACATGTCCAGGGAACACAGAGGAGGCCTCCATCCCTTCTAATCTAACCCATGTATCATCTGTGTACTCTGGACATGTCTCTGGGCCTTCATCCCTTCTAATCTAATTCATGTATCCTCTGTGTTTACTGTGAATGTCTCTGGGCCTCCATCCCATATAATCTTACAGTGCAAAAGGTAACTCTGCGAACCCTGATGTAAAGGGGAACACTGATGTAAAGGGCAATGCTGCAGACCCTGATGTAAGTGGGAATTCTGATGTAAATGGGAATGCAGTGGACTCTGATATAAGTCAGTCTCTGGTGACCAGAGCACCTATTACATCAGAGTTCCTCCTTAGATCATGCTCTGCAGCATTTTCCTTTACATCTGAGTTCCCTTACACTGTAAGGGGGAATCCTTCAGAATTTGATGTAAAGGGGAATGCCGGGAACTCTGATGTGGGGGGTAGACCCTGGTGACCAGAGACCACCTTCCGCAGAGTGAATACACTAAGGTAAGGGGGGTTACTAATATAAGGGGAAACCTTTATATCAGTTCCCCCTTACATTAACATATTCACTCCCCCTTACATCAGTGACCCCCCTCAGACTGGCCTGACGGCGCTGTCACTGACCTACTCTCAGGTGCACCGTGCAGGGCTCAGTTAGACGGCTCCAGGTTGGTGGCTCTGGTTTTATTCTATAGTCTCCTCTCCACAGTCCACACACGTCTGAATCCTCCCGTAATCCCCATGCTTGCGGTGCTCTAACTCCTGATTCCTCTCTAGACTCCGCCTTGCAGACATGAAAAGAGATGGTTAGAGGCTGCGGACAGGATACAGGAGATGGTTAGAGGCTGTAGACATGGTACAGGAGGTGGTCAGAATATGTACAAAGGATACAGGAGGTGGTCAGAGGATGCACACAGGATACTGGAGACGGTCAGAGGATGTGGAAATGGTACATGTGGTGGTCAGAGGATGTGCACAGGGTACAGGTGGTGGTCAGAGGATGTGCACAGGATACAGGAGGTGGTCAGAGGATGTAGACATGTAGGGGGAGCACACAATGGGGTGAAGTCCTGATAAGAGCTGTCACAGGAGCACCCTCACACAGGACACATGGCAGGCAGGGCGGTGAGGTTGGCACACCCAGGGTGATCAGGCATGGGGGTGAGGTTGACACACTCAGGGTGATCAGGTTCCTGTTCTTAGGGGAGGTGGGGTCCCTAGGTGAGATGGAGTCCCCATTGCCAGGGGAGATGGGGTTCCTGTCTGTAGGCAGGATGGGGTCCCCATCCCTAGAGGAGATTGGGTCCCTTTCCCCAGGGGAGATGGAGTTCCTGCACCCAGGTGAGAAGGGGTCCCTATCCCCAGGTGAGAAGGGTGTCTCTGTCCCCAGGAAAGATGGGGATGAGAAGGGTGTCCCTGTCCCCAGGGGGGATGAGAAGGGTGTCCCTGTCCCCAGGGGGGGATGAGAAGGGTATCCCTGTCCCCAGGGGGGGGGGGGGGGGGGATGAGAAGGGTGTCCCTGTCCCCAGGGGGGGGGGTGAGAAGGGTGTCCCTGTCCCCAGGGGGGGATGAGAAGGGTGTCCCTGTCCCCAGGGGGGATGAGAAGGGTGTCCCTGTCCCCAGGGGGGATGAGAAGGGCGTCCCTGCCCCTGGGGGGAGAAGGGTATGGGGTGGTTTCACTCACCATGACCAAGTCTGCAGGGCCCTCATTCATGGTCGCCTGGGCTCCCTCCAGCAGCAGCTTGGACGGGCGATCAGCATATCCCCAGGGAGCACAGCTATAGCTTGACATGCTCTATCTACAGCACACTTGTCAAAAGAACACAGAGTAAACAGAGATCAGAATAGATCTGATGGGCTTTCTTATATTACCAACTAAACTGCAGGTCTTTGTCATAGATCACAAGCTCTTGGGCACAGGGATCTCTGATGGGCTTTCTTAAACTATAGGTCATTTACACATACAGTGCTATTCACGGGGGCCGCCCCCCTCTCCAAGCACAGATCTAGGCCCCTCCCACTGCTGCCAGCAACGCTCTGTGTATCCGAGCTCCAGTGACATATGAAGGGCTATGCACGGGCCTGCCCCCCTTTCCAGAGCAGCCTAGGTGTGGGGCTGGATGCATTGCTCCCGCTGACGTCATGTATGAGCTGGCCCGCCGCTCAGGTCTATGATATTTCTTAGGAACCTTAGGAACAGTCTACGCATGCGCAGTGAAGACACTAGAACAGCTGGGTAGTGACGCAGGCTCACCGGAAGTGACGAGGTCGGCGATTTTCATAAGTTGAGAGAAGTTTTAGGACACCCTAAAACAAAGGAAGTTGAGACATGTTTTATACAGTAAAAACCTATTGAGACTTGCTGAGAGTTTATTTTTTAAGGCATGTCGCAATAGACTAACCTGGGCGCAAACCTTGGCTTGTGGCATTGCATTTATTGGGTACTAATATTATCATTCTCAAAATCCAACACAATATATGACCGTGTTAACAAAATAAGTAATACAGTAAACCTTTTTTCCTGGCCAGCCCTCACGTCAGCACACAATGGGGTTAACCCCTTCCTCCAGTCTCTCAGTACCACCTTCTCTTAGCTGATAAAAGGGAGCCCCTCCTCCCCAGCCCTTGTTCCTTTTTTTTGGTCGGACTCCAGACTACCATGCTCGTGGATTAGACTACACCCCCCTACCGAACCTACCCACCCAGGTTCAAGCCTCTCCTGGGATCGGAAGGTCCAGAACAATAAAGGTAGTTCCTTTTATCACACTGGACGCTCTATGTGCAGGAGCCATGCGGGCATACTAAGGCTTAAAGAGCTTACCATTTTAGGCTGTGGTGTTGCTGTAGTATTGTGCTTTCCTTTCCTGCTTCCTAGGTGCTGCGCCGGCCGCCTCCCCTGTGTTTTCTGATTGGTCGATGATGACCTCACAGGGGGGCGGGGCTGTAGGGCTATAAAGCCTGGAGAGCCAGAAGCTCCAGTGCTGTTTGCCACAGCTAGTGAGGGAAGTGTACTGGTGAGTTTTCCTTCACAGAGGGGGAGGGGTGGCTGGGCTGTGTCAGTGTTTACTGAGCCATGATCACAAAATGCATTACACCATGTGTTTACAGCTTTTCAGATACCCTACAAATCTGCTGCCACCCTGAGTGACTCCTTATCCAGTATTAAGGTAAAGTTATTTCCTTTAAAGAGCCAGTAAAAAAAAAAAAAAAAAAAAAAAAGCGATAGAATAGGTACTTCTTTTTTCTTATTCCTATATCTTGTCTTTTGTTGCTGTAGTATGAGCTCACCACAGCCCCAAAATGCACGAAGATCGTCGGAAAGGTAGGAGGGGTCTACGGGGGCCACAAAACAAAAGAGTGCAACACCAGTCTAATAAGGTGTTTTGTCTTTATAGGAGCAGAAGTCCTAAAAAAAGACAGTTGCGGAAGGAAAAGTCCCGCCACCGCTCAAAATCTCTGCATGCATCTCGGTCACGCACAGGACATAGACCCCAAGCAACGGGCAGTCCACGCCGCAAAAATGCTCAGACAGCTATGGCGGCAGAACCAAGTGCGACAAGAGGCCGTCCCGCTGAAGGCCTCTGCTGGGCTTGTTCAGCGCCATCCGCCCCTGAGAAGCTCTTGTGCGCAGAATGCATAAGAGATGTAGCCACAGATAGAGAAACTGAGGCACGTAGGATAAAGGACTATATTCAGGAGGCGGTGACAGAGTATGCAGGCAGTCGCAGGCGTAAGTGCCTCCGGGACTAAGCCTAGAGCCAAAAACGCATCTAAGCAGAAGCAAGACTCTTCACCGGGGCTTGAAATATCTTCAGGAGATTCTTCAGACTCTGATGAACCGTCTGAATATTTGTTCGACTTCCAACTCATAGACCCTTACATCGTAGCAGTGAAGGAGGCCATAGACTGGGAACAAGACACTCAGTCTTTGTAAAAAATTAAAAGATATTTCCCTAACTTGAAAAGGCAAGGGGCAACCTTTCCGTTCATGATGGAGATCCGCAAATTATTCGATGAGGAATGGGGAAAGCCAGAAAGGAAGGCGAACATACAAAATCGCTTTTTAAAATTATACCCATTTAACACCCCAGATGCTGCCTTTTGGGAGTCACCTCCAGTGGTAGATGCGGCCTTGCAGCGCCTAGCAAGGCAGGTGTCCCTGCCATTGCAGGATTCTACAACCTTCAGAGACCCGATGGACAGACGCACAGACACAGATCTAAAGAAAATCTATTTAACTGCTGGCGCAGCTTGTCGCCCGGCCATAGCCCTAACCTCGATCTCCAGGGCCCTGAAGGTCTGGGTCACAAATGTGGAGACGGCCCTAAAGTCTGGCGTAGAGACGGCCAGAATCATTTCGGCAATGGAGGAACTTAATCTCTCAGCCGCCTTTTTGGCAGAAGCCTCTATAGACCTAGTAAAACTGCTCGCAAGAAGGGCAAAAAGGGCCCTATGGTTACGCCATTGGGTGGCAGACAGTACCTCGAAACAGGCACTTTGTAACATCCCATACAAGGGCAAGATGCTTTTCGGGGACACCCTGGAGGAAGCTATTAAACGAGCTACTGGAGGGAAGTCGGGTCTGCTACCACAGAGACCCAAAAGGAGACAGCAAACCGTTTGGTCAGGCCAATCAAGCAAAGGGCAGGTCTCGCTACCACATCGCAAGATAGCCGAGCTAGTAGCCTGCGTGAACAGCGTGATGGAGTCATCGTCGCTGTCGGCGAGGGACTGTATGACGCTTCTGGGAATGTTTACCACAGCAACCCCAGCTGTTCCCTGGGCAAGATTCCATACAAGGGCATTCCAAACGTCATTTCTGAACCAGTGGGATGGCGTATCACTCCACCAAAAAATATTCATACCAAGACGGATTCGCCAGGGCTTGGCATGGTGGATAGAACCAGGAACTCTGTCGCGGGGCATGCCTCTCAGCCCCGGAGATTGGATCCAAATAACCTCGGATGCCAGTCTCCGGGGCTGGAGTGCTCACTGCCTTGGCAGACGGGTTCAAGGCAAATGGAGCAGGATGGAGACCAGACACTCCAACCTTTTGGAGTTACAAGCGGCATACCTAGCCCTACTGGCATTCGAGAACCTGATTCAGGGAGCTCGGGTCAAGCTTATGTTGGACAACCGGACAGCGGTCGCTTATATAACCAAACAGGGTGGAACCAAGAGCTTGCCACTGCTGCAGTTGGCAACCGAGATATTCGTCTGGGCCGAGGCACATGTGGAAGCCTTGACTGCAGCCTACATTCCGGGCAGTCAGAACTACATAGCAGATCATCTGAGTCGGGATTTTCCCAACAAAAACAAGTGGGCACTCAACAAGGACTATCTAAGAACAATATTTTACAGGTGGGGTACACCCTCGGTAGATCTGATGGCGACCCCATGGAATGCACAGGTACCCCAGTTTGTGTCAAGATTCCACTGCAAAGCGAACGAAGCGCTAGCTCAAGATGCCTTCTCAATCCCGTGGGAATTTCCCCTAGTCTACCTTTTCCCACCGGTACCTCTGATAATGAAAACCCTATTAAAAATTGCGAGGGAGAACGTCCATACAATTGCAATCCTACCCTTCTGACCACGGAGGCCATGGTTCCCACTGCTCCTGCAGATGGCGGCAGTTCCCCCAATATGGCTGCCGCTGAAGAGGGACCTTCTACAGCAGGACCAATGGTGTCACCCAAACCCAGGCAGATTGCAACTGACAGCATGGCTGTTGAATCAGCCAGACTGCAGTCTCAGGGCATCTCAGAGGAGGTAATCTCGACACTATAGAAGTCAAGAAGGGCCACAACTAATGCCACATACACCAGGATTTGGAGAAAATTTACAGCATTCGCTTTACAACAAAATTTCTCCCCATTGTCCGCAAACATTGCGCAGGTGCTGGAGTTTTTACAGTCAGCTCTAAGTATGGGCTTAGCATACAACACCATAAAGGTGCAGGTGTCAGCCTTGTCTTGCTTCACAGGCCACAAGTGGGCAAACGAGCCGCTAATAAAGCAATTTCTTAGAGCGGCCATAAGAATAAGACCACCAAGGAAGTCCCTATTCCCAGCTTGGGACTTGGGCACAGTGCTAAAAGCGTTGCTCCAACATCCATTCGTGCCTGCGGAGACATGCCCACTATGGTTCCTGACAGTCAAGCTAATTTTCCTCACAGCCATAACGTCAGCAAGGAGAGTTTCAGAGCTGGCAGCTCTATCTTGCAAAGATCCCTTTTGCATCATTCTCCTGGACAAAGTGATCCTAAGGCCCTCACCAGCCTTAACCTCTAAGGTGGTTTCCAAGTTCCATGTAAATTGGGAGGCGGTCCTACCCAGCTTCACGCAACCGCCGAGACAAGCGGAGGAACTGGATCTCAGACCATTGGACATGGTCAAATTATTTTCAACCTACTTAAACCGCTCTCTACAGATGCGCAAAACGGATACCTTGTTCGTCCTGCCGTCAGGACCTAGAAGAGGAGAAGCAGCATCAGCTAGAATCCTAGCTACCTGCATCACCAAGGTGATAAGCCTCACATATGAGAAACAGGGGCTGACGCCTCCACAAGTTATTAGAGCTCATTCTACAAGAGGGGTGGCAGCCTCATGGGCAGCTTCTGCTAAAATATCGGTTGAAGACATATGCAGGACCGCTAGTTGGAGCTCCTGCGAAACCTTCGCAAGACATTACAGTTTAGATGTCACAGCAGCTAGTGCATCAAATTTTGGAAACGCAGTGGTGTCAGCACCCTTCCAAGCAAAATAAAATATTCACTAAAGCAGCATTACCAGTTGTTTTTCGACTCTTTTTTTGTTATCCCACCCTATATCAGCTAAATCAAATCCCATTGTGTGCTGACGTGAGGCTGGCCAGGAAAACGGAAAATTGTTACCAATACTTACTGTAATTTTCCTTTCCTGGCCTGCCCTCACGTCAGCACAATCTTTTTTTCCCTCCCTATAAGCCTGTCGTCCGCTAGTTAATGGAACAAGGGCTGGGGAGGAGGGGCTCCCTTTTATCGGCTAAGAGAAGGTGGTACTGAGAGACTGGAGGAAGGGGTTAACCCCATTGTGTGCTGACGTGAGGGCAGGCCAGGAAAGGAAAATTACAGTGAGTATTGGTAACAATTTTCCGTTTTGTGGGGCTCCAAAGCTCCCAAAGTGTCTTTAGCGATATTGAAGCTACCAGTTACAATGGGAGGGATGGCCCTTCCTGATTTGCACTCCTATTTTTATCTTTTCTACACTAGTGACTTTCCCCACAGATGTCCAATGCAACTACCTTGCTAGAGGCAGCAGTTGCAACAACCCAAGAAACCCTCCAGAACATGCTATACAGGAAATGGATCCCAGGGAGAAAAGTGGGTTCATTGATGGCATTACCTGGGAAAGTATTTCACCTCTGCTCTCAGCGGCGGAGGGACGAACCCTTGTGGCTATCTCCAAATAGTCCTCTATGGTGCAACCGATCCCTGGGGGAATTTCTAAAATTATCTGATGGGCAAAAGACCTGGGCAAGATATGGCATTAAATATCTACATCACATTTGTCAGGGAGACCATCTTTGCACCTTTGCCCAGTTGAGGGAGCAGTTTGGAGTACCCAAGACTTGGTTCTTTCGATATGCACAACTGCGACATGCAGTGATTGTTCAGTTTGGGGGACCTGAGATTTAGAAAAGGTTCTGATTGACCCAGATACGTCTAAGCGGATTTCTAGATATTATGGGGCAGTGGGCCCGGGAGTAATGACCTTAACTGTTAAGGCCAGGGCGAGGTGGGAGATGATTGTCCCGGAGTTGTCGGAAGAACTGTGGCAGGAGGCACTGGACACATACTTGGTGTCTGTTATCTCCTCTACGGATAAAATGATCCAGTATCGCTATCTTCACCAGCAATATTTTACACCAGCTAGACTTTATCGAATGCATAGGAGGGTCTGCTAATAAATACAATGCGTAAGCAGGAAGGCACTTTTCTACATATGGTGTGGGAATGCTCAAAGGTGAGACCACTATGGTCGCAATTGACTGAATTTATCTCGGATAAGTTTGCTTTACCTAACATTTGCTCTTCCCTATGTTGTCTACTCTGAGTTTTTGATCAAGAAGAAATAAATGCATACACTAAACTATTCCTTAGGAACCTATACTTAAGAGTAAGGAAACTCATTGCTAGACGTTGGATACATGATGAGCAACTCACTCTGGGGATGTGGATAAAAATAGTAAATGCAGATGTGATGATGTATAAAATGACGTATGAATCTATAGGGGCTCCCAAGAAGTTTAGGAAGGTATGGTTCTGATGGGTGGACAATACATTGGAGGAGGAGGGGTCCTAGACCATTAGATAGGTAAGAGCTATTGCTACTACCTAATTCATGGCAAAAGGAGGATAGTTGGCCTGCTCCCTTCACTGCAGACAGACTAGGACTTGTATTTTAATAAACGTAACACTGAATGTTGACGTCCCAGGGGGGTGGGGGGGGGGGGGGTTCTCTTTGTTTCTTGTTTGTAATTTTTGACTGGTTTTGAAAATAAAAAAGCACATATATACTGAGATATAGGGTAGGCTCGGTGACCCGAATGGCAAACTTAGGTTACAGAGATATTTGCAAACTAATGCTGTGTTTATGGAGATATAAATGTTGATGTAACCCCTATCTGATGTACTGTATGATTATTCCTTAGGTGCACAATAAAAAATCTGTTTAAAAAAATAAAATAAAAGTATACAGTAAACCATAAAGGAG
Organism: Lithobates sylvaticus; assembly: GCA_028564925.1. Classification (NCBI taxonomy): domain Eukaryota; kingdom Metazoa; phylum Chordata; class Amphibia; order Anura; family Ranidae; genus Lithobates; species Lithobates sylvaticus. Next base: position 187,558,483 of record CM053033.1, on the reverse strand, counting down.
GTGAGCAGTGAGCCTAGGTTCACACTATTGTGGGAGCTGGAGCACCTGTAAATTGCTAGTTTTCTGTACCCACAGCCAAAACACGCTGCTCCTTTGCAGATGCCATTAAGTTTGTGAGTCTAGGTTCACACTGGAGCCAGAGGGCTTGTAATTGCTTGTGTTCTCATACCCACAGCCAAAACACGCTGCTCTTTAGCAGACATGCAGGGATGCCATGAACACTGTGAGCCTAGGTTCACACTATTGCGGGAGCTGGAGCGCCTGTAAATTGCTCGTGTTGCCTTAGGCTGGATTCACTCCTATGTAGTTTTAGCGCTTTTTGCATTTTGCAGATTTGCACTACAGAGTTCCATAGGAAACAATGTTAAATGGACTGTAGTGCAAATCTGCAAAATGCAAAAAGCACTAAAACTGCATAGGTGTGAATCCAGCCTTACAGGCAGCCAAAACACGCTGCGTTTTAGCAAATTTTAATGGCATCCCTGTGCGTTTATAAAAAAAGCACATTTTCATTTTGCAAAAAGGGTCATGGACCTTTTCCCTGCGTTTCCCGCAGGTACAGCAGCCTATTCAAATGAATGGGCTGTTGTGCTTGTGTAAACGTACCCGCACAGGGCCAAAATAGTGTGAACCTAGCCTCAGCTCATATTTTTCATATAGAAAAGGGAAACAACCCTGTAGTGATTGTAGTAAAAACTACAAACTGGTTACATTTCCTTTGGGGTCCATAGTACCATAAACAGCTGGTGCACATAAAACCATGACTAGTGTGGCGGTGATCAGGGACACTGACTGGTGACAGTATGTTAAAAAAATATCAAAAAAAGTTAAAACATTTTTAAATTCAATTTTTTTTTATATTTTTTAACATTTTAGTAGCACTGTGCTACTCTGGAGGGATTTTTTTTTTTGATTGTTGTTACAGTGATGATTATTATAACGGCAATATTTTCAACTGTCATGAATGGGTTACATTCGTGACAGCTGTGAATACTAGTGTTCTGTGATTGGCTACAGCTAATCACATGGTACTGGGTGCTGTGATTGGCCCAGCTACCATGTGATAGCTGTGGGCCAATCACAGCTCACTGGTGTAGGAAGCAGAGCTGTTCTGAATGAGATTAATTCATAACAGCTTTGTTTACATTGCTATGCGATCACATAATGCGCTGCCCGCTCTTAAATGGAAGAAGGCACAATGACGTTAATGTATGTGATTGTGCCTGCATGTGCTGACTGTGGTGGGTCAGCAAGTGGTTAAACATGTTCAGTTGCCTGCCTACTTGTGTAGGCCCTGTGTTTTACTTGCCCTATTACATTAGACTCTAACACTTAGCAGTCTGTGGCCTATTTTCTTTATACTGGGTGTTAATATACTAACACCTAAGTCTCATTGAGATAAAAACACTCCCCTCTATGTACAGTGCAAGGATTTTAACAAACTTTGTTGCATTTTCCTACCTTTTGTTATTCTTATTCTGATGGAATAGCTGTTTGTTTGCCTGTGTCGATGTGCACAGTGAGACTGCACGAGTGGTTTTATAATTATCACCCAGCTGCAGCACCTGCAGGGCTGTATTTAGGAAAGTTGCAGGGTCTGACTTTAAACGTGATTTCCCTTTGAGTGTATCTCACTAAAAATTACATTTTTGTTGCGGGGGATGCTCAGTCTGGCTTGCATTGCAGTGTTATTGTACTGTAGTGCAGACTTCTGGGAAAATCAGTAAGGCAATCGCACAAGCAGGAAAGAACATTTCGGGGGGGGGGGGGGGGGCATTCTGTACACCATCTGTGTACAGAATGCCCCCAGGTAGCCATATTGCATTGCATTTTACAGACTAATGTTTGCTAATTTTTTTCCCCATGAAAGTGGAGTAAGGCTGGCCACACATTATACAATGTTCTTGTACAATTTTCCTTTATATTTACCAAATCCATATAATATGAGGTCAAACCTAAACACTTTCAATTTGTTTGCAATCAGGCAGGCCCTTGCTCTACATAGTTAAAAGAAAATCTAAGGGAAATTGAACAAAAAAAATTGTATAATGTATGGCCAGCTTTACACAGGTGTGTGAGCAGCCTTCAAGCTATCTATATATAGCTATACCATGTTTGTCAGTGGAGAATGAGCAGTTAAATCATTTCCTGCCCGCGCTATATCCACTTTGCCAGGAGGGTGTACATGGATGTCCTCCCGCGATTGCGCTGCCCGCAGGGGGCACGGTCTGTGATCGCTGAGTCCTTTTGACTCAGCTAATCACAGATCGGGGTAAAGGGCCAATGACAGCGTCCCTTTACCATGTGATCAGCTGTGTCCAATGACAGCTGATCATGGATGTAAACACAAGCCAGTTATCGGCTTTTCTTTCCTTACGCTTACAGGTTTGTGTTAAAGGGACATCAACACTGATAATCAAGGCACTGATTATCAGTGCAGTCCCAACAGTGCTCATCAGTGCTGCCCACCAGTGCCTCCTCATCAGTGTCACCTATCAGTGCCGATCATTGCCACTTACCAGAGCTCTTTAAATCTAACCTGTCATAGTTTGTGAAATGTCTGTACAACAAATTTATACAGGGAGATCGATGTTCCCAGCTATTCCCTATGTGCTGCTCCCCTGGTCTCCTGTCCTTATCCTCCGCCCCCCCTGTTCTCCTGCCCCCCCCCCTGTGCTCTCCTCCGCCCCCCTCCATGTCCTCCCCCCCCCCCATCATTCCCCCGCATCAGGCTTCCCTCCTCTCCCGCCAGCTGAGGGGGACCTGTCAGAATGGAGAGCCGAGGAAGGGGCTGGGTAAATATGTAATTTACCAGCCCCTTACTTTTCTGAATTGGACACAGGGGGCGAGATCGCTCCTGTGTCCTGTGATAACTGAGCAGAGTAAACTGTTTGTTACTCTGCTTCAGTTTATGAGTGGACGGGAGCCACTGTCTACTCTCCATTCATCTTCAGTGCTGAAAAAGGGACTGGGGAATCTGTGTCCTCAGTCCTTTCTCTGTCTCAAAGGGGAGATGTCAGCTGATATCTCACCAAAGCCCCCCCCCCCCCCTGCCCAAAAAATATAAAAATAAACTGACACCACTCCCCCCGCCCTACCAACACTGTCCACTGCCTCAACCCCCCCCCCCCCCCCCCCCAAAAAAAAAAAAAGAATTGTGGAAAAAATAAAAAACAAATTAAATTGTAAAAAAATCGATACATAAAAAACTACTGACACCATCCACTGTCACATATCCCCCACCCCTTTCCCCAGAAACACTGTGAAAAAATATTGAAAAAGTGATTTGAAAACAATTTCCCTGAAATTCGTTTTTGCAGGATGTCTGTCAATGCATCAGTCTACCTCTATTTAGTATGCACCCCTGATCAGAAAGGCTGTTGGGCTTATGGTAAGAAATTTTGCAGTATAGAAACACTAATTAGTGTACCCCAACGCTATATTTATGATGGATAAATTAAGCTATATTTTACATTTTCCTCAATGAATGTCAGAGTGTTCAATACAATTATATATAATTATATTTTTATTAAAAATTATTTACTAAAAGTTTTCAATAATGTTTATTCTGTCTACCACATCTGCTCTCCCATTCAGAACCAGGTGCTCTTTATTGCCTCTCTTGCAACTAGCCTTGAGAATAATGGACGCTATAATCTGATTCTTGGGGAGATCTCAGTCTTTCTCTTGTATAATAATTCACCCAAAGTGTGCCCATTGATGGAACATAGTGAAAGCATAAAACATTTAAAGAGGAACTGCAGTCTGCTCACATAATTTGTAATAAAAACATTTTTGCCATTCTGAAGCTTCCCTCCACCATTTTGCATATTATTTTATATATACTGTGATTCTCTACTTGCCAAATATGCTGCAGCAATCTCCCTCCACTGAGTCTGGCTGCATCCATTTTAACTGTGGGCAGCTGAAGCTGCTGCTTGTTCACCTCCTGGATTTACACAGAGACACACCTCCAGCTCTGCAGCTCTCATTGGCCCTTGTATGACTCATCCCCCCTCCCTTCCTGGCAAACTCTCACAAGAGTGAGAGAGAGAGCTGTGCATGATGTCATAACACTAGGCTAAAGACCAGACAAGAAGCAGGAGGTGGGCTGTATAAGGTATTTACTTGCAGAAAAAGAAATGTTTTACTATCCAAATGTAGCGGCCATAACCCCTAGCGGCGACCTTGAATTTTCTGGGCTTACCAATTACCTCCTCGTAGCTCATCGGTTGTTGTCTAGGGGTTCCCAGGGTTAGTACCCAGTAACATTAGAAGCTGACACACAAAAGTCCTTTTGAGTATTTTATTTTGCAGAGGTAACATCAAATAGTAACACAGTCTCAGGTGGGAATAGAGGGCACGGGTGATAAAACTCAGGCACTTTGAACTGCTGACATCCACTGAATGTCTCTTAGTTAGCACAGAGAGTAGCCACTCGCAACTGGGCGCTTCACTGCTGGATAAACCTCTAACCATAGATCTAGCAGCCAACATGTGATCCGGAAACTTTGCAAAGTCTCTGCCACAGACTAGATTTTAACTGAAGACAAATAGGAACCTTTCCCACAGTACCTGGATCTCTCAGCCTTCTTGGTGATACTGTGAGAAGTGTGGATTCTCTAGTGTCCATACAACTCAGCTCCCAGGCTCTTACCGAGCAGCCAGCTTCTTGGCCCTTCTCCGAAGAGTCCTCCTCTGGTCACTTGTACAAGTTGCCGTGTCCCTCCAATACCGAGAGCCCACCGGGACGCCTTCGAATCCTCCTTCAGTTACTGGGCCTCGAACTAGCCAGTTCCGAGGCTCGGAACGGTCGGATCCCCACCCCAGACTATGACGGCCTCTGGGGCTGGTCAGGGTGACCATGCTTGCGGGGACGGCAGATACTCCTGGGTCCGGGACCCCTCACGGGGCTGGCCCGGACCGGAACCAGGAATCAAAGCAGCATCCGAACCCTGAACACGTGACTTTAGCCTCTTAAATACCCCTTCACAGACTATGCAGCGGGGCCAGACGCACCCACTGATTGGCTCTGGGAAAGATTGGTACCTAACACCTCCAACCAGGCTTGGTTCTCAGCCTGTCACAGGTGCCTCACTGCACCTATGACCAGGCAGAACTCCAGTACAGCCCGGCCAGACTGATGCCAAAGTAAACAACCTACACAATTAACCCGTTACAGTTCTGGAAAACTAAATTTACATATGTATAGCACACACTTAGTCAAGTGTCGGCTCTACACAAAGTTAAAACAACAAGGGAAGAAGATTTAATAGATGGAAAGATGAAAAAATGACTGAATTTCCGCTTTGAGGAATCTTGAAGTGTAAAAATAGCATACCTCTTACCTCTATATAAAGGCACATACGCTAACAGAGGCTGCCCCAACAAATATGACAAAGTCTGATCTAAATGGCTGGCAGTCCCCCTCCTCTGCTTCGGAGGTCTCTTAGTAGAATCTGCGCAAAATAACTCCCAAGTGGGTGCCAACTCTGCACGATGAGTACATCGGGTGTTATCCTATCATGTACAAATGTGAACTACATTATCTAGTGACCCAGTGAACTGTGCTGATGTACATATTATCACAATCCGTGCTTCATGCTTGCTATTTATGTATGACATAACAAAAATGAGGTCCCCACAAGGACCACATTGATACCCTGTAAGACCAATGTATGTTTAATTGTTTGTTTTTTTGTTCTTCTTATTGCAAATCAATAAAAAGATATTTAAAAAAAAAAATAGCATACCTCTCAACATTTTGAGATGGGAATGGACACCTTAATGTTATATGATCCCTTGTATATTTGAACAATCGATTCCCTCTGGAGACCCCTCATTCCCTCGAACCTCCTTTTAGATCCCACCCCTTTTTTTCCTACCTATTAAACTTCATTTTTAGATATGCATAATAGTGGGAATGTATTATTCCAATTCTTATATTGAATTACTCTTTGGAAGAAAGTAAATAATCAGTTTAGAAACAATCTAGCCAAAGTTATGTTGGGGGTGTTTTGGTGGGACATCCATTCATGCTGGAAAAGCCGGGCCACATAGCCGGACCTTGGCCCTGGTTGGGTGGGTGTCTCTCCGGGACATCCCAATACAGACCGATTTATCCAACATAGTTGTATTTCTATGTCTAATTCTTTAATATATGACATATTATTAATTTTCCTTTATGCAAATTATACCAGGTTTATTAATTGTTATGATTATATTCTTCACATATATTTACTGATAAAAGATTCCCATATTACTCTCTATACGGTAACTATACTATTGTTATTCCAAATTAATAACTGAAAAGTTCCTTTATTCAAGTTTGATAGCCCTATATAATGTTAAAACTTGTATTATTAACTTGTATTGTATCATTCTCAATAAATTATTTTAAAAGAGATGGGAATGGACACCTACTAGCAAATGTATGTAGGCATAGGACACTGTATGTAGGCACAGGACACACCCCCTTAAAGGAGAATTAACAACAACAAAAAAAAAAAAGGTTAATAAATCCACAAGGTTTTCTTTACCACTACTATTCCTTTATACTGGCTTTTAACATTTACAATTTAGAAATTGGATGAAAGGTTTAGCACTGGGAAACACTTTTTGAAAGATAAAAAGTGTATTTTATATACAACTATATAGATCAGACCAAAATGAGGGACAAATGAGGACAGAGGGACATTGCTCGAAATCAGGGACAGTCCCTTGAAATCAGGGACAGTTGGGGAGCTATGCATCCCAGTATCCTTCCGCTTCCTGTGCCCGCACAGAAACCCTGGCAATGCCACAGCTCCACCTCTGCAGCTTGTTGATTGACATCAGCTCAAGAGCTTCAAACCCCCTCTCCGCCTCATGTGTTTTGCTATTGACAGCGACTTCAGTAATCCTCTGATCAGGCTTGCCTGATCAGCAGCTCTTTGCAGCATTAGGACAGATACATTTTCCTATAGTTCCAAAAAATATATTTAAAGCGGAAGTAAACCCATCCATAAAACAGTTTCATTTCCGGCAATGTGTCCATTGGTTGTGCTCTCAACCAAACTGTCAAACCATCCAATGGCTGGTGTCATAACCGATCACATGTGCAGCATCATGGCAGTTGTAGAGTAAACAGAGGCAAAGATGGCAGTTTCCTTGCCTGAAAATGATAAGGGGGTTTACTTTGGCCCCTTTAACACCTGCGGACCGTTCAGATCTGCCTGTTAGTTTTTCAGGCGGATCTGAACGGACGCTCCATGTACCTCTATGATGATGTCTGCTGAAGCATGGGTAAGCAGCTGTGCTGTATCCCCATTTTTATTCCTTAAGATTTTTTTAAGTATGATGCTGTATGATATGTTTTTATGTCTCTATCTGCCGATTATTATATTACATTGTGTTCTTTTGATCTAATCACAGATAACCTCCAGATGAAGCGGCCAATGTCGGCGAAACTAGTCGAGGATAACTATATCTGTGATCAACTGTACTATTATGAATACACACTGGTGACATACTGTGTATAGTTATGGTGGGGGGGGGTGGTGGGGTTTGGTGGTTTGGGGGTTTTGTTGTGTTGTGGAGGGTGGGGGTGGTGGCGGTGATGGTGATGTGTGGGGGGGTGTGTTGTTGTTGTTGTGGATGTGGTTGTTTGTGGGTTTGGTTGTGGGTGGTTGGGGTGTTTGGTGGTTGGGGTGTGTTGGTGTTGTTCTTGTGCGTGTGGCTTTAGAGGGATTGGGTTTTTGGGGGGGTCGCGGTGGGAGTTGTGGGGTGTTCGGTTTTACGGGTGTGCAGGGGGGGGGGGAGGGAGTTTTTTTTTTTTTTTTGTAATGTGGTTTTGTTTTGTGGAGGGGGGGGGGTAGGTGGGTCTGTGTGGTGGGGGTGTGGAGTTTTGGGGGGGGGGGTTGGGTGGTTAATAGGGCCGGGTTATGGATGGGGGGGCGGGAGGGTGGGAGCGGGGGGGTGGGTTGGTGGGCAGGGGTAGGGGTATTTGGTTTTTTTATATCGGGGGGTTGTAATGGGGGGATGTATTGTTTATTTGGTATGGATGAGGAGAGGTTAGGTGTTTGATTTTTATTTATTTAATATTTTAATTTTAAATTTTTTAATTTATTTTTATTTATTTTTTAATATTTTTATTATTTTATGTTTTATCTCTAAAACGATTAATTGTCTTTTGGCATCAATAAAATCTTTTGTAATTTTCATATACTTGCTATATTTTTTTTTTTTATTGTACCGCGACAGTCCAATTGCCCCCCATTTCCATGGTAGCCTAGTTGGGGATTAGGCTCCCAATTTCTATATTACCTCTATGGAGCGTCGGATGTCAGCAGAGACATGTCCCCTGACATCCGATCAGCCCCGATCCGATCCTCTCCGCTAAAACCAGACGGATGCAAACCCTATTTTTCATCCGTCTGGTGGATCGGATGAAGGAAACGGACAGGTGGTCCGTAATTATCTGATCCCATATAGGGGAAAGCGAGGCTCGGACAGGTCCGTCCCTGCGCAGAGTGCAGAGGCGGACTTGTCATCCACCGGCTCAGCGGGGATCAACGGAGCGATCCCCGCTAAGCTATTTACGGGCTCAATGCGGACAGCCCCGTGTGAAAGGGGCCTTACACTTTAAATATCTCAGTTCAGAGGAGTTTATATCCTCCATATACAGGTATACATAAGTAAGATGTAAAAAGCAAAATAAATGTTGCGCTGTGTCTTAAAAGTGAATCATGCATATAACTGTAACCCTTTAGCTATTAAACCCAAGGTTAAAACTGTTTATATATCCCAGTAAGTAACACCACTATTACTATTCAATAATAAAATAAACATACCATCAATAAATACATGAACAATCAGCAAGTTCCTTCCATTTCCTTTTATTCACATTGTTCTTGTGTTATGGAATGCTCTTTGACAAGCTAAATGTTTTGTTATTTGCTATAATTTTTCTATTTGATGTACAACTGCTACTGACTTGGAAGTCATTGATAATACACTTTTATCTGTATATCTGATCGCAGTTACACACTTTATACCCTAAAATTTTCAATAAAAATATATTGAAAGAGAATAATCCACCACCACTAAAGACATAAATCAAATAAAGTCCAAAACAGAAAAGGACTGTTGAATTCAGGAGAGTTCCAACACCACTCCACAGATGCAAATTGTGTTTCCTCCAATTGTGATAAGTAGCAAATGAAAGTTAATGCTTGGCAGGCCCTGCAAAAGTGCCCCATTTACTTGGCAGCACGCTGAGCATGAACATGGGGTGTAATTCCTGCCATAGCCGGTGTTGTGCCGAGATGCTGCCTTGGCAGTAAAAAGGGGAGCCATAGTAAGTGTAAAAGATCCCTAAAACGTTTCAGGGAACTTGCTTCAAATCAGTGTGAATGAATTCCTATGTATGGGGAACATCATCCCCGTTGCTAAGGAAGGCCTGCGCGGTTGCTAGAGAGCTGCTTAGCCTGATATCATCACTTATAAGCGGTGCTGTCAGAGGCGTGGCCAAATAAAATCCTCTTACTGCAAGTATCAGGCACGAGCTTCCAGCTGGGCGAATCCCACCTTCACCGCTCCTAGCCAATCACCGGGCGTGTGCCTGTGTCGCTAGGGAAGCGGTTGCTAGGTGGAAGCGAACGCTCTTCACGCGATTGGACGGAATGGTGGTCACGTGCCTCGCAGTCCGCTCTCGTCTCCCGTCTAGCGCCGGTTTCTATTGTCTCGGGGGCGCGCTTTTGTAGTGGAGGACGGGCGGGTGCGCGCAGCCGGGCTTTACGTGTCAGTGTGAAGCACAGACCCCAATGTCTGTGGGATGGATGTGAGGAGAGCAGTGTACAGGCTTTTCTATACAGCATGTGATTTATTGGATGTATTGGTCACCTATAAGTAAAGGTAAGTACTCACTGGTGCAACAGAAGGTCCATTAGCTGCATGTTTTCTATTTATGGAGGAATATAAATATTGCACAGATTATAGATATAAAATGTTTATTATTTCTTCCTGTACCAGAAAGGTGTGAACGGCCGGGCAGGCGAGGGCCCATAAGGATATGATGCTGGTGATGGGATGTGAATGAATACCGTATCCGCCTATGAGCGCCAACTCGCACGCCATTGTACACGCATTTTAGCGCACGCTTTATCGCACTTTGGTCAACATGGAGTTTGATTTTGATGTACACAAGATCTTCCTGGACCCCATCACTAAGCTGGATAGCAGTCTCATCCCTGTGCGCCGACCGCTCATCTCCAGGTAGGTAGAACTGGGCGGCTGCAGGGAGGTGGTTCCAGCGCAGATGTGAAAGGGGTTGTAAAGGTACAAAACATATTTTATTTTTTTATAAAAACAACAAACATAAGTTATACTTACCTGCTCTGTGTAATGGCCTTGCACAGAACCCCTCCTATCCTTCTATTCTGGGGTGCCCACCGGGGCTCCTCCCCCTTCATCTGGTGCCTCCATGGAGAGCCGCATTCCGTGGGGGCACCCGTGTGGGCTCGGTCCAAAGTCCTGCTGCTGCTTCCATTGACACAGACAGTGGCACTTGGCTCTGCCCCCTGCTCCTCTGTCACTGGATTTGAGCGACAGCTCCTGCTGCTGTCAATCTATCCAATGAGGACAGAGACAGTGGCTGGGCTTGTGCACATTGCTGGAACGGATGGGCTCAGGTAAGAAAAATTGGGGGCAGCTGCAGCAAAGAAGTTTTTTTTTTTACCTTTTTAAAGAGGAAGCAAACCCTGCAAAAAAAAAAAAAGGTTCCCCCTTACCCTCCAAAGTAAAGGCATAATGTGCTAGTATGCATCACACACTAGCACATTATGTGACACCTGCAAACAAAGCATGCCACATCCATCTTCGCACGTCTTCCTTGCGGGGCTGCGGACTCCGGCTCTGTGACTGGCCAGAGCTGCGTGACGTCTCGGCACACTTACCTGAAGAAACTGCTCCTTTTCTTCGGAGCGCATGCACCGGTGACGTAATCGGCGCAGTATACATCTCCTAATCGGGGCACGTTTAGGAGATGTTTACAGTACCTATAGGTAAAACTAGAATAAGGCTTAACTATAGGTACAAACGTCTCAGGGAGGTTTACAACCACTTTAATGCATAGAATGCATTAAGGGGAAAAACCATAAGACTTTACAATCACTTTAAAAATACAATTTCCCACTTCAGTGCACTTTATATTCACTTCTTGCTTTTTAGGTATGTAATGTCTGGCTTCACGCCTACGGCTTGTGGTAACATGGAGTTAAACATACATTACTGCAGAGCATGTTAACACGTGGTGCTCTATGCATGGCACACAGCAGCCTGCAACACTTAAAGGCCTTGTTCACACGGGGTGATTACATACGTTCTCGGTGCCTTGTTTTGCCAGCATGCACAGGTGTGGCTTCCCACCCACAGCCAATAGCGGGTAACCCTGCTTAGTCTTTTGCACATAAAGGGCCCCATTTGCAGGTGTGAATGGGGCCTTAGGCCAGCCATAAACGTTTTGAATCTTAGCCGGTTAAGCAGGACCTGACTGAGATTCGCACCATTAATGGGCAGGCTGTATGTACCAAGTTGATCGATAGATCAGTTTGGGATTAACCAGCCTGCCGGATTCTCTTGCGATTATCGCTAGCGGCTACCATAGCTGCTAGCAATAATTACTGTCTTCTCCGCTCAGCAGGCGCTTGCACTACATGGTTTTGGTAAATCTGAAGACAAAAATCTGCAGAAAATCTAATAGTGTGTATGGGGTCAAACCCATATAAGTTGATTTCATCCAGGCTTAGACATCCATCCATAAGGCCCCTTTCACACTGAGGCGCTTCTAAACTGCCAGTAAAACACTGAGAGCTTTTCAGGCACTTTTGAAGAGCTTTCCATTTATTTCAATAGAGGCCGTTTTTTTCACGGCCCTGCCAGCGCACTGCCCCAGTGTGAAAGCATTCATTGATTTTAATTGAAATAGTTTATCGTGAGCTTTTCAGGCGCTTTTTTTCTGTGTGAAAGGGGTCTAACGGCTCTGTGTGTAGCTACATGCAAACAGTGTCAGCTGCTGTCAGCCTGTCATTAGTTTAGTTTAAATAGGCTGAGCGGCTGCTCCTATTCGCATGCCCTGGTCATTCCAGCCACAAGGATCTGCGAATTCTTGCTGCTGGAATCCATTGGCTGTATGTAACCGGCCATGTGAATGGCCTAAAGGTCCAGACATAGGAATATAAAGCAACAGTTTTAATACTAATGCATCCTTCTTTAGATTAATTTCTAGTGAAAGCATATATATATATATAAAAAAAAAAAAAAAAAAAAAAGGGAGGGAAGGACACCTTTATGTATCTATTTTCTATTTTGATTATTTTTATTTATTGCCCTTATTTTTTCTAATGGGTCTGTAAGAGGAATACATAATTACAGTGCAAGTGAGGACTGAATTGCTATTTATTAACTCCCAAGTTCTTGCCAAAACCATAATATATGTATGATGGGGAGTGTTAAAACAGAGGTCCGCAGAATTATTTTATTTTTTTTTAAAAGTCAGCAGCTACAAATACTGCATCTGCTGACTTTTAAAATATGGACACTTACCTGTCCAGGGAGGCCGCGATGTCGGCACCCGAAGCCGATCTGTCGCTCGGCTCTCGGGGGCTGCTGCCGCCATCTTCGGTAAGGGAATCAGGAAGTGAAGCCTTGCGACTTAACTTCCCGGTTCCCTACTACGCATGCGCGAGTCGCGCTGCGCAATCTGGATGGTCCCTGCTGTCTCTGGGACCCGTGTGTTTCCCAGCAGACAGCGGGGAGGGGGACGGGAAGAGGGTGGGAGTCTATGCCTGTATTATACAGGTATCTGCACCCCCCTCCCCCCCTGAAAGGTGCCAAATGTAACACTGGAGGGGGGGGAGGGTTCCGAAAAGCGGAGGTTCCATTTTTTGTGTGAACCTCCGCTTTAAAGTGGAGTGTCCACAATTTTTATTTTTTTTAAAAGTCAGCAGCTACAAATACTGCAGCTGCTGACTTTTAATAATCGGACACTTACCTGTCCCAGGGTCCAGCGATGCGGGGGGCCCCCCCTCGTTCCCCGCTCCGCTCGCGGCGTGGGCATTCTTAATGTGGGCACCCGGCTGTGGCTTCACAGCTGGGCACCCACTGCGCGAGCGGCGCTGTGCGCCGTGATTCGACGCTCAGTCATCTGGGACACGTGACAGGTCCCAGATGACTGTGCGGCGCCGAGGGGAAGTGATTTTTTTTTTTTTTTTATTATTTATTTTTAAGCCAATTTTTTTATTTTATTTTTTTTTGGTGGCAACACCACTTTAAGTACCGTAATCTTCAGAAATAAACTGTGTGTTTTAACATGTATGTAAAAAAAAAAAAATGAAAATATGACTGTGGCCGGCGAAAAGACAATAAAATGAATGCTGAGCTGTGCATGTACTCCTAGCTTTCCTGTTTTGTTTTCTGGTCCTTTAAAATGCTGCGCTCTCCTGAGCGTGTGCCCAGTCTATACAATGGACAAAGCTCAGAATATTTTATCTCCAACTATTCAGTTAAGCTCCAGGCTGGAAGTCTGAGCGCCATGAATACAAGTCATTATTTAGCGTGGAGAGTTCTGGCTGAAGTTGCATCGAAGGATTGAGAACATTGGTTTGATACACTGGATGAAAGCTACTTGGATACTTTTGTCTGTTTAGTGTGCATTGTGTAAGACAGTGGTTCTCAACCCTGTCCTCAAGTACCCCTAACAGGTCATGTTTGCAGGTTTTCCTTTATCTTGCACAGGTGCTTTAAATCGGAGTCAATGGCTTGGTATTTTGGACAGCTATTTTATCTAAGAGAAATTCCCAAAACATGGCCTGTTGGGGGTGCTTGAGGACAGGGCTGAGAACCACTGGTGTAAGAAACCACAGTTCTGGCCTTGAGAAATTCTAGGACCTTTTTTTTTAATTTTTATTACTATCAAACATCTTTTTTTTCAATGTTCTATTTAAAGGAACTCTAAGGCCCCTTTCACATGGACGATCCGTTCAGGTCCGCCTGCCAGTTTTTTTAGGTGGACCTGAACGAACACTCCATAGAGGTCTATGGAGGGACGGATGTCAGCGGTGACATGTCTGCTAACATCCCGCTGCGATCCGAAAAAGTGTGACTGAGGAAAAAAAAAGATTTTTATATCCGTCTGCGGATCAGATCGGGTGACGACGGACTCTATGGTCCATCTTCATCCGATTCCCCCATAGGGGAGAGCGGCGCTCTGACAGGTCCGTCCCTGCACAGTGTGCAGCGATGG